>JACEFZ010013901.1:332500-390230 GCA_014155875.1 Cepaea nemoralis | reverse complement strand
CGGACAATATCCGCTCATCAGCCTGAGCACACCAATCGATTATGCAATCGTCTATACAAAACGGGAAGTAATTAATGCATTACACCGGCTGACATATTCTGAATCAATTAGCAAACCTGGCGCCATAGTTTAATTGATCTTGTTAACCCCGATGCTCTGATTAAAAAACGACAGCTGACACTTTAAAAAACGAGCAGGAGCTGGAAGGCATGAGGCAGGCCACAACCCACCCACCGCGAGACATGAGACATAGACGAGACATGAGACGAGAATGAGCAATGAGATATATCTCATTGCTCATTGCTCATTAAGATGGATTTACAACATGTATTACTACTGTCGTTGAATCACGGCATTCTGGGCATCTTTGAATAAACACTTGTTTCTGTGAGTTGTTGAATCACGGCATTCTGGGCATCTGTGAATAAACACTTGTTTCTGTGAGTTGTTGAATCACGGCATTCTGGGCATCTGTGAATAAACACTTGTTTCTGTGCGTCGTGAATCAAGGCTTTCTGGGCATCTGTGGCAACAGTTGTTTCTGTGCGTTGGTGAATCAACGCTTTCTGGGCATCTGTGGCAAAGGTTGTCTCCCATTGCTTTCCTTCTGGCAGTGACAAAACTGGTCTGTAAGGGTAGGCATTGCATCTATAAAGAGACCCTCTATCTACCGTCGCCAACTTGAGATCATAATCAACAACTACCTGCCGACTGCTCTTAAGCGTAATCCGCCACCCTCTGCCGTGGTTTGGTGTTGTCTTGGTTGGGTACCGATCAATGATACTCCTTCTTCTTCTTCTCCTTCTTTGTCCTACTGCTTTGCCGTGAAACGTCGCAGAGAGGCGGCAGATGTCATGTTCTGTGTCTCGCTTGTCTTGTTGCTTGTACTAACGTCATATTTGATTTCTTGTGTCTCTTTTACTCAGTTTAGCAGATCTTACTGGGCCTTCCACTCGCCAGGTATCTCCATGTTCTTATGTAGAATGCTTTAGAGGCTGGCGGATCTTGTTCCATTCTTTTTCGCTCTAAATAAAAAATAAAATTCAGTAATAGGTGTATCCCTACACTTATTCTTAGTTTCTCATTTATCTCTCTATATTTCTTGTTTTTCCAGCTGTGTTTCTTATGCATTTCATCTCACACGATGTGGTTTTATGCCTGAGTGTCTAGAGCTGTCCATGTCAGGTATTGGTAACACAGCTTTGGGACGATTGGAGCTTCTCAAGCTTCTTGTGATCAGTGATACAGAAGGTTGCCGACTTTTGGGTTGACATTCTGGCAGCCAGTTATGCATAGTATACTTGTGCGAGCTGTTGATTTGTCGAGACTCCTGCCTGTTCCACTTTTCACATTTGGCAGTGAGGGGCTTTTTGTCCGATATTCACTGGCACAGGAACGGAGCATAATGGGGCGACCTGTTGCCGTGAAGTTGAAACCGCGACTGACTAACTAACAGAAGGTTAAAAACGAATGACACTAGTATGCATGGGTGTTTTTTTATTTATACGACAAACCTACGAAAATGTGTATGGATGTATTGACCAGAACAAGGGGCAGTCGGTGTCAATGAAAGGACATTTGGTTGACCTCAGAAACGCCTTATTTGGGCATTTTTCTAACGGATAAATTCTCACTGGCGATCAATGAAAGACTTGGGTGTAATGCTAAAGTATTAGTTAGTTAGTTAGTCTTTCCTCTTGAGCCTAAGTCGGCGCATAGGGCAGAAGTCATGGCTCTCCATGTCTGGCGGTTCGCTGCTACCTGTTGTAGATCTTGGATGTTCACTTTTCCGTTGAATGAGCCTTCTCTGATGATGGTTCTACGTAGGGTCTCTCTTGGTCTTCCCCATTTTCTTTTCCCTACTGGTGACCATATGAGGGCTTGGTAGGGGAGTATGCACACACAAAAACAATATACAGACAGAAAGATAAATAGATTACAAATTGGTGTGTCGACATGAAATGTGTATGAAACCTGATTACTACGGGGAAAGTTAGAATCCATACACTTCCATATCTGCTGTTGGAGACGGACTCTTATGGCTATGTTCGGAATACATAAGTCAACAATGATAACAGTTAACCAAGATGCTGCCACTGTTTATCAAACTTTTGTCCACAAATATACGGAATCCACCTGCTCCACGGCCTTTGTCGTTGCATTTTGTCCTGTTACAAGAACTGATGTTCTATCGCGTTTATTATAGAGTTGTTTTATCTAAATACAAATACACTGATTCATCGCGAAATCCACGTTGTATACGTTATATTATGCAGTTTACACAGAATGTCTTCTTTACTTTGACTTTGTCTTAATTGAAAATATACTATCATTGATTCATTATTTGCGTTGTAATCAGAATTTCATATTTCATATGCCTACTACTGAATACGGCAATGTAAATACACTTTAGTATCACATACCAATGATTGGTTATTTGAATTTCATGTTTCAATGACACTCTTTAATCAAACAGTTACTTAATGTTTATTGTTCAGTCAGAGACAAAAGTTGTCCTAACACATAATATAGTGTATTGTTTATATTGTTTGTTGTTCTAAAAAAAGAACACCAAATATTCTCCACATTTCTGAAGCTTTAGTCACTGTAATGATGTTTGCGAAGCTTCTAGCCATCAAGGCAACACTCAGCTTCAGTAGACAAAGGCAGCTGGGACAAGGGAAAAGAATGGTTATTTCTAAACAAGCTTACTATTGCGAGCAGGGATGTTGAGACTTATAATGGCGCGCTGGGATGTTGACTTTTATATTGCTATCAGTAATGTAGAGTTTTATATGGCGGGCTGAGCTGTAGGAGTTTTATAAAGCTAGCTGGGATGTAGAGTTTGATATGGCTAGCTGGGGTGTAGAATTGTATATGGCCAGCTGGGACGTATAGTTTTATATGGCGGGCTAGGGTGTAGAGTTGTATATGGCGGGCCGGGATGTAGAGTTTTATATGAGGAGCTAGGATGTAGAGTTTTATATGGATGTTGGAATCTACAGTCTTATATGGCGCGCTGGGATGAAGAGTTTTATATGGCGGGCTGGGATGTAGAGTTTTATATGGATGTTGGAATCTACAGTCTTATTTGGCGCGCTGGGATGAAGAGTTTTATATGGTGGGCTGGGATGTAGAGTTTTATATTGCAGGCTGTGGTGTAGAGTTTTATATGGCGGCTGGGATATAATGGCCTTGATGTTCCGGGATCGCGCTTCATACTGATCCAGAAATGTGTTTGCCTTCACGTAGGGAATCCTGGACAGGCACAATTTTGGCTAACAAATAGAGAATTAACAAGGTCTCCGACGTGATGACGCTACGAAGGACTACACTATATTGCACGCTGTTAGACTACAAGAGAGTCTCAGTAATCGCCAAAGATGATAGTAGGCAAGCAACACCCAAGGCCTGCCTTCATTGGTGGGACAAGTGACGAGTCTGCTGGGAGAGAGTGTGTTTACTGCCAACCTTTGATTGACCAAACTCATTATTGGTCTATAATTCTTCAAGTCGTGCGAGACTGCAACAACAACAACACCATCATCAGCAACAACGGAGGTCAGCATGGGTCGAATGGTTAAGAGCGACTGTTTGTAAACATCCGGTGTGCTGATGTGGATGTGGTAGGTTCAACCCCTACACCGATCAGTGGGAATAAATTGTTGACTTCTCGTCCGTGACTAGGAGACTTAAATTACAAGTACCTCTGAAGTCGAAGTGGGTTCATCTAATGGTGAGGGGCACTTGTAATAAGGAAAGTTAAATCCACAAGTAAAAATTAGTCCATTGCACTAAAGATACGAGGAAGCTTCAAACGAATCTTATTTTTATATTTTTTTTTCTGTTTTGTGAATGTATTCTGAAAAAGTAAACAACAAATGTATAAGTTTTCGATGTAGGTACAACTGCGTTCAATGCAAAACCTCCAGCGCAGATAGAGTGCTGGGATTCCTGTAGAAAAATCGACTCTGGGGGTCAATACTCTGTGTGCCTGATCCGGTCGTAAACAGTCTCCCACAGAAGTCACTCCGTTTTGAAACCTCCTATTCCACTCATACACTTGCTGAACTAACAGACATGCATCACCATACTGGACCGTCATTCGCCAATTACTTTCTATAAGTGTCACCCATTCACTGATGAAAAACAAAATGGGTAACAGAACGCTGCTTCTCTGTGGTGCACGTCAAAAGTGCGGCGGCCATCTTCAAACTGTCCTTATGACGTCACCGTGTTTGTCTGTACGTGATTTCACGTACTTAACCCTCTTGACTTCCTTAATAACAACATTGACAGGTTAACGTAATATGGTATGGTAGTTGCAATTTCTGTCATACTTTTAAGGTTTTCATGTGAAGCCCCTCGTAGCTGCACATGTATGGACTACAATCAATCAGGTTCCGTCTCCACAATGAAGGTTGGCTGCAATGGATCTCCAACACTGTCTGTCTGTCGCCCTGAATGCACATTCTGTCAGATTGATGCTCGTCCATCTCTTGATGTTATCTTCCCACTAGTATCGTTATCTAACCTCTTGCTCGCTTGCCCTTAACCTTGCCCTCCAGTATGATTTTTATAAGAGTGTTATGTCTTTTAACCTGGCCGAACTATTTCACTTGCCTCTTTTTTATTTCTTTCATCAACTCTCTTTTCATTTCCAGTTTTTCTAGAACCTCTATATTTGATTGTTTTTGTTTCCATGAAATACGGCATATTCGTCTGTATATCCACATCTCCAGGGCCTCTAAAACTGCTGAAAAGCACATATCCATCTTTGAATATGCATGTTAAAGGAATGTTTTAAAATGCCATTGGACGGAAATTAGAACAAATAGGTTTATCCAATAAGAAAACACCAATGAAGAAGATTAGCTATTAAGGCCCTAAAAAAACTCTGGAGAATGACATCTTTTGGACACGTAAAAATCCATGAAAATCTTCAAAAGATAAGTATAGAGGGGAGTGTACCTAAGAGGTAGCGAAGAGGAAGATTACACCATATATGTATTCAAGATGTGATAAATATGTTCACATGACCGTCAGAGAGGCGGGACTTCTCACTTATGATAGACACTTTCATGGACGGTTACTTGGTTAAAGTTCTGTGGAGGATCATGGGAAGGCTTTGGTGGTGAAGGTATGTATGGGACTTAATGCATAGAGGGCTATGGCAGCAACCAGGGTAGAGGATTCTGTACAGGCTCTTTCAGCAGTTAATAATTTCTGTCATTGAGTATAGTTTGGGGCTGCTGACAGTATCAAAGAGCCAGCTTAAAAGGTTGGAGCGCATACAGAATGCTGCCATGCAGTTAATCCTGGGGTGCACAAAGAACACACTAATTATATGCATGATACATATCCTGGCGCTACCAACAACGACGGATAGGCATAGGGTCATTTAGGCCAAATGGTACCTCAGAGTTGAGTTGCCGCAGACAGGTATCGCCCGTTGCATGCAGCAATAGATATGGTCAAGGGTCATAGACTAACACGAGGCAGGTCCTAGATGGCACAGGCAGAACTTTCTATACGTCAGGTATGTGATCTAGAGACCATGAATCGTGAAAGAGAGTGAGTTGAAGTTCCGGAAGACATGACGGACTGGCACATTGTAATAATAACACTGGGTCGTGAGTGCAAAGAATGGGCAGCGGGCCGCACTGAGTTTGAAGTACAACAACTGATCCAGAGCAACACACATCAAGGTGACATAGTCATCTACACCTTTGGTCAGTGATGAGAAACAGACGTAGTGGCTGGGGCTTTATTGCAAAGGCTAATGGACGAGTCTTGAAAAAGGAAAGTCTGGCATGTGAGACTACGACCTCCAGCTTGAGAATGGAGGTGGAGGCAGTAACAGCGGCATTCCGGTGGCTAGAGGAGACTACTGCAACACACGTTGTATTCATTACGGATTCAAAGAGTATGCTTAGTAAGGTGGAGAAAGGAATATTTCGTGTGGAATGGCTCTCGTCGCTTCAGAGGTCACAGATTGTGAGAATTGTATGGATATTTTGCCCTAGCCATGCGGGGGTACGGGGGAATGAACAGGCTGATAGGTTAGCAGGGAATGCACCTCTTGGTGGTAGTTTGTCTATGGACAAGGGGGAGGGGGGGTGGCCATGCGCATGTGGGACCAGGCGGAGAAGGCGGAGGAACAGATTGAGAACCCATATGTGGAAAGAATGAGATTGCGGGGGATCGGCAGGGGTTCTGGAAGAGTCTCAAAACTGAGAGGGAAGACCAGGATAAAGTTTAATCAGATAGCGGTGGGAACGATTAGTATGACTCTTCGCTGGCTGTTGAACAAGGGGACGGAGCACGTATGTGAATGTCTTGAGTGCAGTGGTGTCGGTTCTTAACTCAACTAAACTCTGTATAGGACAAGCCACTAGGTGATGACGACAATGACGACAATAATTATGATGACGACGACGGTGATTACGAAGACCACCACCACGACCACCACCACGACCACCACCACGACCACCACTATGACCACCACCACGACGACGATGACAGTAATGATTATGATGACGACAACGATGACGACCAACCACGACGACGACGTCGATGATGATGATGATGATGATGATGATGATGATGATGATGATGATGATGATGATGATGATGATGATGGCGATGACGACGAAGATGACGACGATCACGACGGCGACCATTACGACGACCACCACCACGACGATGAGGATAATGATGATGATGACGACGATGTTCATGACGACCACGATCACGACAATGGAGATGACGACGATGTTCATGACGACCACGATCACGACAATGGAGATGACGATGATGATGATATCGACGACAACCACGACGATGATGGTGATTGAGGCAAACAAAACAAAAGTCCTTGTCTATCAAACCTGTGTCCTTAGTACTCTTCTTTATGGCAGTGAAGCCTGGACAACTTACTCACACCAAGAGAAACGTTTATACAGCTTGCATATCCCGTGTCTGCGTAGAATACTTGGTATTAAGTGGCAAGACAAAATCACAAATACTGAAGTATTGGAAAGATCAGGTTGTGTGACGGTTTGTTCCATGCTCAGTCTTCGTAGACTTAGATCAGGGGTCACCAAACTTTTTTCACGGCGGGCCGGATAACGGACAAAATGACGAGCGCGGGCCGGATACTCATTCTGTACAATACTTGCGCCCGTCTCCGTGGCGAAGATTTTACGGACGCTGTTCGTAATCCCGTATACCCGCATTCGAAACACAGACCGCGTTGCGCTGGGTTGTTTTTTTTTACGCAATAGTATGGGTGCCGGTCGTTCAGAACGCAACGGCAAAACTACTGAACGTAAACTTGCCAAGACATCAACAACAGCAAACAATCCTGGTGTTGACTGCAAACGTCCTGTAAAGGATATGCAACTAATGTTAACAATACTTGCAAGCCAGAACGAAAGCTCTGGTAAAAAAGATGAAAACCTAAGTTAATCATGGGTGAGTGGCGTGCAATGCACAAAAAAACAAAGGCAACCAACATATTTATTAACTAATAAAAGTTATCAAAGACGGTGACGTTAGCAAAAAGACAGTTACATCAGACCTAGTGTGCACATATCCGAATTTCACAAACTAAGCAGCAAAGAAGATTAGTGAGCTTTGTGAAACTGATATTTGGCTTTCAAGATATCATCAGTGTTTGGTTTGGAACTGCTGCATCCAATCAAGAGAATTGCTTTCAAATGTTCATCAGTTCGAAGTGTTGACTTCACATACTTCATTTTTGAAAATGTTTGCTCACAGACATAAGTTGTTCCAAACACTGGTGACATACCAGCGGCAAATTTCTTCAGTTTCGGAAATTCAACATCAGATTAACAGCGGTAATATTCAACAGGTTTTCTTCTCTGTGCTTCTCTTTCAAGAAATCATTTGGTTGCAAATCAATGAGCTCCAACTGTAGTTCAACCGGCACATCATCAAGGTTACAATCGACAGGATTCTGGAACTGAAGAATGTCACTCTCAGTTCTGTCAAGATGTGAAAATCTCTCCAAAAATGCTTTTACCAAGTCAAGAATAATTTTTATCGGAAAATCGAGGTTGACATCTTCGGCGATTGTAGCGCAAAACTCTTTGAAACTGTGAAAACGAGAAAAGTTTTTTTCTTCCAGCTGTGCTTCAAACAATGACAGCTTTCTCCGAAATCCTTTGATGATTCTGTAGAGATCACAGACGAGGTTATTATTTTCCTGAAGTTACACATTCTGTTCATTTATGTGGGATGTCATGTCGACCAAAAATGACAACTTTGACAGCCAGGTAGGATCTGACAGCTGTGGATCAGCTCTATCTTTTTTAATAAGGAAAGCATCAATTTCGTTTCGGAGCTTGTAGAAACGAAAAATCAATTTCTTCAAGAAAAGTCTGAAACTGACGGTGATTGAGTGCCTGTCCCCGAATGAAGTTCTCAGCAGATACGACTATTTTCAGTACACAATTATCTAAGTCTTTCCCACAGAGTGCTTGCTGATGTATGATGCAGTGTATGAACAGAGCGACCGGAATTTGTAAATCTTCCAACTAAGTCCTGATCTGCCCCATCAGACCTTTCCTCACTCCAGCCATGTTTTTTTTCCTCCATCAACTGTAACACCTCGAAGTTGATGCCACTGAAAGTTATAGTCTTGCAAAACATTTTGCACTTTCATGAAAATGCCTTTTCCAGTTGTTGTTCCATGCATGCTGCAAACGGATGCCAACTCTTCCGTTATCTGAAAGTCCAAATTGACACCACTTACTTTTCACTGTCAAACAAAGAAATCCTTTTTACGTACCTATAAAGTGGATGGCCGGCGAAAAAAGTACATATTTCTAGAGCATCGGACCTGTGTTGACAGCCAGACGCATCTGGGGGAGAGAAAGATGCGTGTGTGTGTGTGTGTGTTGCCATGGAAACCATGGTAACGTCAGAGCGTAGGCGGCGCTACCACGAGTCGGGGAAGGACTTGGGATGACGCGAAATTAGCAAACATGACAATAAATAAGTAAATCTAGATACAATAATTTATAATTGAAAATAGTAAATTTAACGACACATAGCAGCCAGGAGGCCGCCGCACATGTGAAGATCTCCTATTATTCTAAACATAATATTTACATTTAAATTGAATCACAATCTCTCGTGTTCCATACGTTATGTCAATCAAGTTCGAATGCAGTCGGCGGGCCGGTTGAAATGACGTCGCGGGTAGGATCCGGCCCGCGGGCCGTAGTTAGGTAACCCCTGACTTAGATGGATAAGACACGTTAGGAGGATTGATGCTGGTAGAATACCAAAGGACATCCTTTTTTGGTGAATTACAGATGAATAGGGGATCTCAGGGTCGGCCTCTACTACGATACAAAGATGTGTGTAAGCGGGACATGACTGATGCAGGCATTGATAATGCACATTGGGAGCAAGTCGCCGCTGAACGTGTTTCATGGAGGGCAAATATCAGAAATGTAATAAAGACAAAGGAGAAAATTATTGCAGATAAGTCACACACCGAGGATGTGAGGCGTAAGATGGTGCATGATGGTGAAAATGAAAATGACCATGTGTTCACATGCACCCACTGTGGACGAACATTTACAGCGCGAATTAGCTTTATCAGTCACATTCGCCACCGCCATGGGTTATAGTTATTAAGCCTTTTTGGAGCACAATGTAACAAACTATCGTCTGTCAAGACGGCGAGGTGCCTATGAATGAACATACAGAGTTTTGTAAGACTTTACAAACACCCTGTAGTGTGAAAAGGTTTCCTGTGATCAACTTCTTGACAAAAATATGTTGTCAACTTCATAGCGATGCTTTAATATGTACAAAATTTCACATTCAATCCCGTTCAACAATATTCGCACATTAAGATGTTAGAGAATAAATGGTAAGATATAAAATAATGACGTTTCATGAAAGCAACAATCTTCTTCTTCTTCAGCATTCCGAGCCATTGAGGTTCTTTGCTGCAAATACAATCTGTCTCCATTCGTCTCTCTGGTGGACCTTCTCTTGCCAGTCGTTGATTCCAAGTGCTTGTAGGTCTGTGTGTATATTATCTCTCCACCGCCTTCTTGGTCTACCTCGGGGTCTACGGTCATTTATTTCCTGAGTGTAAGCGAGTTTTGTTTCCCTATTATCTTCCATTCTTTCTATATGCCCCAGCCATTGTAGTCTATTAGCCTTCATGATACCAGTGATTAGCGGGGACTTAAACAAATCATAAATGTCTTTGTTACTTCTTCTTTTCCACTCTCCACTTTGTGTATCCCTAATGGGTCCAAAGATGCGTCTTAAAATTTTGTTCTCAAAGGTTTGTAACAAGGCTTCGTCTCCTTTCGTTGTACTCCAGGTTTCAGAGCCATACAGCACAACTGGTCTGATCAGTGTTTTGTATATTGTGATTTTGGTGTTACGAGATAGCGCCTTTGATTTTAGTAGATGTTGTAGTGCATAGTATATCTTATTTCCAGAGTTGATTCTAGTTTGTATTTCTTCCCTTATGATGTTGGAGCAGTTGAAGATTGTACCCAGGTATTTGTATGTTTCCGTTCTTTTAATGGTCATATTATCTATTTGTATGTGGCCAGAGTTTTTAGCCATTCCGTCTCTTGAAATTACCATATATTCTGTCTTATCTTGGTTGATAACCAGCCCCATCTGTTGGGCTTTTTCCTTTAAGTGAGTCAATATTTCTAATGTCTTTTGTTCACTTTGCCCTATAATATCTATATCATCTGCATAACCAAGCAGCTTGGATGTTCCTCCAATATCACATTCCTCCTTTACCTTCCTTACAACTTTCTCTAGAGCCAGATTGAAGAGTAGCGGCGATAGTGCATCACCCTGTTTCAAGCCAGATGTTATTTGGGAGGGGTCTGATTTCCTGCCTTTATATGTTACTATATTATAAGTATCTTCCATGCATAGTTTGGTCATGTTAATTAACTTCCTTGGTATTCCAAATTCCTGCATAACATTCCATAGACTATTCCTATGGACACTATCATAAGCCTTTTTAAAATCCACAAAAATGTTATGGAGATCTCTTTTATATTCCCAATGTTTCTCGGCTATTTGTCGTAAGATAAATATCTGATCTATTGTTGATCTGTTTTGTCTAAAACCCGCCTGGTAGTCACCTAATATGTCTTCTGAATATGGTTTTAGTCTATTTAGTAATACTGCGGATAGTATCTTATAGCTTGTGGACAGTAGTGATATTCCTCTATAATTTCCACATTGGAACTTGTCTCCTTTCTTAAAGATAGGTATCAATAATGACTCTTTCCAGTCATGGGGTAATTCTTCTGTCCTCCAGATTTTTATTATTAGTTCGTATAGCTTTAGATGTAATGCATGGCCACCTGCCTTTATAAATTCAGCAGCAATTCCATCAGTCCCAGTTGCCTTATTGTTTTTAAGTCGTGTGATTACATATAGGATTTCTTCAAATGTAGGTTCTTCAATTTGTGGTTCGCATGTTAGAACCTCTTCCTGTGGGAAAATGTTACTTGGAGCTTCACAATTTAGTAATTCAATAAAATATTCTTTCCATGTGTTGCACATTTCTCATTGGTATTTATCATATTCCTATTTTTGTCTTTTAAACCATATGTGTTGTGTTGGTGCCCTCGTTTCATTGACTTCAGATCTTTAAAAAACTTTCTGGATTCATTTTTCTGGTGATAGTTTCCATATCTTTGATTATATTACTCATATATTCTCGCTTCTGCTGTCTGACTATTTTTGTAGCCTCTTTACATTCATTTCTATAATGCTCTTCCTTTTGGATGTTATTGATGTCATTTAACCATACATGTCTGGCATTCTTCTTCTTAGTGACTGCTTCTTCACATTTTTGATTGAACCATCTGTTCTTTCTATACGTGGTTGACACACCGAGACATTCTTCTGCGGTAGATTGAATTGTATTCTTGATGTTCAACCAAGTTTGGTCAACGCTTTCCTCCAAAGGGTTTTGCAAAGTTTCAAGTTTACATTTTATTTCATCTGTAAATTTCTCTTTGACTGTAATGTCTTGTAGTTTTTCTCTGTTATATGTTGGGTGTAATCTTTGTAATTTAGTATAGAAAGCTCTCTTAAGTTTTATTTTAAATTTTGCTCCAACGAGGAAATGGTCACTGTGGCACTCAGCTCCTCTATAACTTCTGACTTGCTGTATGTTTGATGCATTTCTGTTGTTAATTAAAATGTGATCTATTTGATTATAGGTTCTCTTGTCACATGATTTCCAAGTTTGTTTGTGTATATCCTTTCTTTGTAGTCTGGTACTGCTAATCTGCAGTCCTTTGGCTTCTGCCAGGTTGATGACTCTCCATCCATTATCATTTGAAGTTGTATGTAGGCTTCCATACGGCCACTTTTTTATTAGTTTGCTCTCTACCTATTTTTGCATTGAAGTCTCCCAGCACAATCAGGATGTCCTGTTTGGGGGTTTCTTCTATGACATCTTCCAGATCATTATAAAAGTCTTCTTTAATATCATCTTCTTTCTCTTCAGTAGGTGCATGTACATTAATCATCGTTATATTTTTCCATTTACCTTTTATTCGTAATTTACTAATCCTGTCATTAAAAGCTTTTAAAGTTTAAAATGTTCCCCCATAACTCTTTTTTGATGACAAATCCTGTTCCTAATTCATGTTTATTTGGGTGTTTCCTCCATATATTATAATCATCCCATTTTGCTCTAAAGTACCCTCTCCTGGCCACCTTATTTCTTGAATTGCTGTGATATCCATTTGATATTCAACCAGCTCCCGGGTTAGTTCTTCGGCCGCTCCAGCTCGATATAGTGTCCGTACATTCCATGTACCAAATCTCAAAAGTCCTTTAACGTTCCAAGGTCGTTGTCCAGATAAGTATGAAAGCAACAATAGGTAGAATTATTGTCGTCATCTCTGAACACTTCCGGTTCAATATGTGACGTGCTTCTCATAAGGAAATTCCCGTGCACCACGGAGAATAGTCATTATTGAACACTGATGCTTCCATGTAAAGATGAAATTCATTTCATAATATGCACTTAATCTCTGACCGATAAATTATATACCGCATATAAACAAACATTGATGTCTGCTGTACAATCGCCTGAACAAAAACATTTTTTGGGGTGTACATAATGATAAGGTTATCTGCTAAATCTCATAATTTTCCCATAGTTGGATACTGAGTTATGGATTTTTATGCGGGAGGAGAGACATATGTGTGAACACAATACAGAAGAGGTTTCTGGAAAACTACTATGGACGCACATTAGGTGTCTCTGTCCCAGACACCTAATACTTTAAAAACAAAATTATAGCTGTCTCCGTAAGAGGAGTTAATAAGCGGGGCGGGATGAAGTACATAAATACGTGTTAATGGGTTAGGAATTTAAAGACAAAACAAGGAAACTGGCTTAAACCAACAAGTTTGTGGGGAAACCAAATGATTCATGAACATGTTGTGTGTTGCTTGGCAAGGAATGCTTTAATGGATTAAAAGTTCAGTGGAAATGACTCCATCAGGAATGGTTGGATATATCTGTCCCAAGACCTAGTCTCCCAGCCTTTAAGAAATATCCTGGACATTGAGGTTCAGGAGCTGATGAAGTATCGAATGTTTCCGCTGCGCTGCGATTACAGCGGCGTTCTGCAGAGATTTGATCCATTACGATAATTTCCTTACAGTTTTGAGGTACGATGTAGCAAGGTCTAAAGCTGTCTTTTCCATGGCCTTAATATTCTTCTTTGTTCACGATACTCTCGGCATGCTTCACAAGTAACCCATAACCGCACTACATCCAATGTCTCCGATCTTTCATTGCCCAATGTCGGACACCTGCATCCATACAGGAAAACAGGCTACTCGATAACTGTCTAGTAAGTGGATGTCTTGTTTGTTCCGATATTTTTGTTTCAATTACGTTGCCCAATTCTAGTAAATATAGCTTTAGAATTAGCGATTCTTTTTTTTTTTTTAATGTTTAAATTTTACCTGATTCACTACCATACAAAAAATAAGTATGTTTGGACCAAACATGGTGCACAATTAAATGAACAAGTATTAAAATGTAATTTCCATTCACTTGGCATTGAAATTGCAAGAGATACCACGAAAACAAAACAAATAACACAATAACTTTTTACGTTTCTGTCCAAAAGGAGGCCTGTTTTTCGATATATTACCCTCGGCACTAAACATTAATGAACACACAAACCCCAACCACTATCCATGTTCAGTTTGTTCAGTACGTACTACACTGACGCTCTAGTCAATGTGGAAAAGTCTTAAAATCCCACCCAACATCGGGTGCCGCTCACTGAAGCACTTGAAATTGCCTGCCCATTCTGGTAGCGCCATTTCTGTCCTTCTTCTGCTAGCGATTTTGTTTCTGAATCTCCGTGTGACGTCGTCCGCGGGAACGTTTGGTGTTTATTAATTGTATTGTGTTGTTTTGCCGGACTCCCTGGCCGAGGCGTTAGCAGCTTTCTCCGTCCCCCCCGAATCTCTCGTGGTTGACGTGAGCGCACGAGAATTGGAAGCATTCGAGTCGCGCCAGTGATTTATGAGAGTATGGAGCCGGCCTCAGAAAGTGGGGGCGTGCTGATGAGCGAAATCTGCCTAGGAATAAACTACAGCTGAAAGATGCTGGTGATGGAAACGGGGGGAAAAAAATGTTTTGTTATAATCATAAAAAGGGGTTCGTGGCATTGTGTCCATCGAAAACAAAAACACATGTGAGTAATTAATTATAAGCCGGTATATATATAATATATATATATATAATATATTATATAATATATATAATATATATATATATATATATATATTTAATATTTATTTAATATATATATAAAATACCGGTTTTTGAAAAGTCCACTACACAAATTTTTAAATTAGTTGCATGCCTTTAGGACGTAGCAGTAAACCCCAACTTTTTTTTGGGCGTTGTGATTCCTGGGGAGGTTTACTTTCGGTATTTTTTCAATTTTTTCTGAAAAACCGGGACCAATACCATTTTATAAAAAATAACGTGGGGAGCTGTGCCAAATCGCCCACAGCTATGTTTGCACGCGGTGCGCGGGATTCCCCTCTCTTGCCACGAGCAGGTTACTACCTTAGTATGTAGGGAAATTTGAAAAGAAAAAAAAACATGTGTTTCATGGAGTTTTAGATCCAACTCACACTTTCGTCTGTCAAGACGGCAAAGTGCCACTTTATATATATATATTTTAAAATATATATATATATTATATTATATATATATTTTATATATATATATATAATATATATATGTGTGGTGTGTGGTGTGTTTTTGTGTGTGTGTGTGTGTTGCTATCCCTTACGGACCTTGCGTCAACCCCCTTTTTCGTGCTGTTGATGTACAGCAAGTGTTAGTTCAGTATTTCCATGCTTTCTGAACGACCAGCTCCCAATCCACACGTTACAACACGACCCCACACTGAGCTTCGAACGCCTGGTCCCCCGGCTCAATCCCGTTTGCAAGTCTTTACCCACGGACCGGGCAAACACAACATATATATATATAATATATATATAATTTTTATATATAAAATTATATATAAAATATATATAAATATTATATATTAGAAGGCTTTTGGCTACGTTAAGAGATTTCATGTTACCCCGCCGTTTACCCCCCCTTTGGTTGATTTCTGTCTCATCTAATTAGTGGCGCGAATGAAGGAAAAAAACAAATTCTCACTGTCCTATCTCTATCTAGCAAAACCACACCCAAAGGGAAGAGCTTGGTAAATCCGGGGAAAGAAGACCTGTTGAGCTTGACTCTGTCCGATTTTGTAAAGAAATGAAGGTGTACCATAGGTGGGAGGCAAGCGCAATGAAATGCTATACTTTTATCTTTTCTTACTTATCGAAATTGGAGTTTGTTCGAAAATAGACGAGCAATATCTCCGGGGGTTTTTCTCGCTGGTCGCGGGATCCGCACAGGGGCGGGGGGGAGTTTGCTCGCAGCGACGACAATATCCCCGGGGGCCTTCCCCCTTTTGGTCGCGGTTTCCCACGGTCGGAGGGGGAGTCTGGGGAGTACGCTTACACACAGGTCCACACCTTCGTTGACGGGTTTACTGCCCAGTGGTTCGGGACATGTCGTTTGGGCCCCAGGGTTTTCTCTGAAGCTCTGCCCAGGCATTGTGATTTGGAAATTTTTGGGCCCAAAACCAAACCCCACTATTTGGCTGCCCAAGACTGCAAGGTGCCACTCTTCATATTAGAGAGGGGAAGTCAATAAGAAACAAAAATGGCTGTAGAAAAAATAAAAAATAAAACAACTTGAAACCTTTTATGTTTTACATCATTGGCCCTTTATTTATCAACAAAATTTTCCCATCATCATGACCTTATCTCTTTTTTTTTATCTTTTCTCCCAAACGTAAAAACAGGTTGCATAGACCTGCTGCTTGTTTTTAAACACGTTTTCACTTCACATTCAACTTCGGCGTCATTCCGTCCTTGAAAAAATTTTTTTTAACCCAGCTTGCCCCCCCTTTTCGGGCCATTTGTCGCTAAACGGGGCATTTTATTATTTTTTTTTGAAAGCAGTCCCTTTTGAAAAAACCAAAACAACAGCACGTTGTCTTTTTTTAGTTGTTTTTTTAACTCCGTAAGTAAGTGCCATTTTATTTATTTTTTTCGCTGCGCTTGGCGCATGAGACCCAGCGAAAACTACGAAAGGAAATATAAAGTTCAATGTCCTCATCTCATCCACTCATATGTTCCCTTTACCCCTTGTGGTGTCGAGGTGAAGTATAAACATCGTGAGAGTGTCCGATTTTGGGCTTCAAGTATAGATATCCCATGGAACTCTGCTATTCCCTCCGTCCAACGTTTACGTGGACGTCCTCTTCATCTGTTCCCATCTGGTCTGTACATCATTGCTTGTTGTGGTATGCTGTTGAATGGTAACCTACTTGCATGGCCAAACCATTTGACTTGCTGCTTTCTAATAAAATCTAGTACTGCTGTAACCCCCACTTTAGTCCTGATTTCTTCATTTCTGATCTTATCGCTTCTTGATACGTTGAGTATTCTTCTCAGGAATCTCATTTCTGTTGTTGTGATTTTTCTTTTCTCTTTTTCTGTCATTGTCCAGGTTTGGCATTGGTAGCATAGAGTTGGTAGGAAGATTGTGTTGTAAAGTGCTTTCTTGGGAGTTATTGATACATGTTTGTTCTTTAGTATTGGTGCCATTTGTCCAATGAGTTGGTTTGACTTATTGCATCTATTTTCGATCTCGTCTTCTGATCTGCCATCTGATGATATTGTACTTCCTAGGTACTTGAAACTCTTTACTTGTTTCAAGGGATGTTCGTTTAGGTGAATTGTTGTTGTTTTTTCTTCTTTAGTTATAGTCATTACCTCTGTTTTGCTTGTGCTAATTTTCATGTTATGTTCCCTACACATTTCGTTTAGACCAGTGGTTCTCAGCCTTTTTTGGCCCGTGCCCCCTTCGCCATATTTTCAGAACGTCATCCCCCCCTCCCCCCCTTTCGTATCTCCTACCTAAAAATCTGGCCCGTGCCACCCTTCACCAATTTTCAGAACGCCATCCCCTCCCCCTATTCGTATTTCCTACCTAAAATACCCCCCCCCCCCCACCTTACACAGTATACGTAATAATGGAAGCTAAATTTAATAGCACATACTAAAACAAGTCTAGACGTCCACATAAAACGTGATTTATGGGTCTACTTACTTTATAAAATGAATTTTAGAAGGGTGAGATGTACAGAACCGTAAAGTATGAAGGGGAAAACAATATCAAGTAACTGGTTCTTGTATTAACGCGATCTTCAAATAATCTTAATTCCCCCCCCCCCCCACCCTCCTGGAAACCCTAAAATCCCCCCTGGGAGGGGGGGGGGATTCCCCACCGGCTGAGAACCATTAGTTTAGACTAATCATGTAATCTTGTAATTCAGCTTCTGATTTTGCTATTAGTAATTGGTCGTCCGGAAACAGGAGTTCTCTAATTCAATGTTGCTGTCACGTAACAACACCTGTAGAAAACACCAACTACATTTACCTGCTAACCCACAAAACTGTGTGACTTACTTATTGACTCGTCCTTCGTATATATATATATATATATATATATATATATATATATATATATATATATATATATATATATATATATATATATATATATATATATATATACTATATATAGTGTTTTTCACGTAGTTGTACCGGTGTGTATTTGTTGTGTTGTGTCTTGACGAAGGCTTTGGCCGCAATGTTTATTTTGTTACTTGTTATCGTGTTCTGGTCGAGTTTACATTCTGCTTCTCGTTTTTAGATGATTCATTAACTGTAATAAATGGATACACGAATTCTGCGCTGACTCTTACACTTCGGAGGCCACGTCGAGAATTATTCTTGTATTGTGCTAACACGTGAAAAACGCGCGTGTCTTGTCAGTCTGACCCACCATAATCCTTTCATGAAAATCATTATTCAGGGTAAAATTGAAAGCAGCCGCGAAGAGACGGATTTTTTTTTTTTTACATTGATTTATTAAATTGTAAAATGGACAGGCACCGACATTGTCACACTTTTATGTATTGCTGAAAATATCATCATCATGTGGCCTGCTGGTTGACCTAGGACATTCACGTCTCTCTACATATCTAGGTCTTTGAGGTTCTGGATTCACTCTGTTGATCTTATTCCATCCAGCATCATTTCTTTTATTCTGTCTATTTTCCCATTGATTTTTCCAGTTGTCGTGATGTTCTCCAATGCCTCTCTTCGCTGAAGATATATAAAAAGTAAACAACCCTTCTTCATAAGAAAAGAAAAGAAAAATAATTTTAAAAAATACCAAAAACACCGCCCAAATTTCTCGGTGATCATTTTTAGGCTGATCCTGGAATGGTGGCCCAAGGCCTGGTGGTCCATGTCGTGGTGGTCCATGGCGTGGTGACCCATGTCGTTGAGTCCCATGTCGTGGTGGACCCATAGCGGTGGTGGACTAATGGTGTGGTGGCCCATGGCGTGGTGGTGGTGGTCCATATCGTGGTGGTCGATGGCGTGGTGGTCCATGTCGTGGTGGCCCATGGCGTGGTGGCCCATTGCGTGGTGGCCCATTGCGTGGTGGCCCATGGCGTGGTGGCCCTTGGTGTAGCGGCCCATGTCGTGGCGGCCCATGTCGTGGCGGCCCATGTCGTGGCGGCCCATATCGTGGCGGCCCATATCGTGGCGGCCCATGGTGTGGTGGCCATGTCGTGATGGCCCATGTCGTGTTGGTCGATGGCGTGGTGACCCATGTCGTGATGGCCCATGGTGTGGTGGCCCATGTCGTGGTGGCCCATGGCGTGGTGGCCCATGTCGTGGTGGCTTATGGTGTGGTGACCCATGTCGTGGTGGCCCATGGTGTGGTGACCCATGTCGTGGTGACTCATGTCGTGGTGCCCATGTCGTGGTGGCCCATGGTGTGGTGGCCCATATCGTGGTGGCCCATTGTATGGTGGCCCATGTCGTGGTGACTCATGTCGTGGTGACCCATGTCGTGGTGGCCCATGTGGTGGTGGCTTATGGTGTGGTGGCCCATGGTGTGGTGGCCCATGTCGTGGTGACTCATGTCGTGGTGACCCATGTCGTGGTGACTCATGTCGTGGTGACCCATGTCGTGGTGGCCCATGTCGTGGTGGCTTATGGTGTGGTGGCCCATGTCGTGGTGGCCCATGGTGTGGTGGCCCATGTCGTGGTGACTCATGTCGTGGTGACCCATGTCGTGGTGACCCATGTCGTGGTGGCTTATGGTGTGGTGGCCCATGTCGTGGTGACCCATGTCGTGGTGACCCATGTCGTGGTGACCCATGTCGTGGTGGCTCATTGTATGGTGGCCCATGGTGTGGTGACCCATGTCGTGGTGACTCATGTCGTGGTGGCCCATATCATGGTGACTCATGTCGTGGTGACCCATGTCGTGGTGGCCCATGTCGTGGTGACCCATGTCGTGGTGACCCATGTCGTGGTGGCTTATGGTGTGGTGGCCCATGTCGTGGTGGCCCATGTCGTGGTGACTCATGTCGTGGTGACCCATGTCGTGGTGGCCCATGGTGTGGTGGCCCATGTCGTGGTGGCCCATTGTATGGTGGCCCATGTCGTGGTGACTCATGTCGTGGTGACCCATGTCGTGGTGGCCTTATGGTGTGGTGGCCCATGTCGTGGTGGCCCATGGTGTGGTGGCCCATGTCGTGGTGACTCATGTCGTGGTGACCCATGTCGTGGTGGCCCATGACGTGGTGACCCATGTCGTGGTGATCCATGTCGTGGTGACTCATGTCGTGGTGACCCATGTCGTGGTGGCCCATGGTGTGGTGGCCCATGTCGTGGTGGCCCATGTCGTGGTGGCCCATGGTGTGGTGGCCCATGTCGTGGTGGCTCATGGTATGGTGGCCCATGTCGTGGTGACTCATGTCGTGGTGACCCATGTCGTGGTGGCCCATGTCGTGGTGACCCATGTCGTGGTGATCCATGTCGTGGTGACTCATGTCGTGGTGACCCATGTCGTGGTGGCCCATGGTGTGGTGACTCATGTCGTGGTGACCCATGTCGTGGTGACCCATGGTGTGGTGGCCCATGTCGTGGTGGCTCATGGTATGGTGGCCCATGTCGTGGTGACTCATGTCGTGGTGGCCCATGTCGTGGTGGCCCATGGTAGTGGTGGACCCATGTCGTGGTGACCCATGTCGTGGTGGCCCATGTCGTGGTGACTCATGTCGTGGTGGCCCATGTCGTGGTGGCCCATGGTGTGATGACCCATGGCGTGGTGACCCATGGTATGGTGGCCCATGGCGTGATGACCCATGTCGTGGTGACCCATGTCGTGGTGGCTCATGTCAGTGAACAATAATACCCATCTCGAGTTGATTCGAACACATGACCTCTGGGCTGGCAGGCAGGCAGGCAGGCAGGCAGGCAGGCAGGCAGACAGACACACAGGCAGGCAGGCAGGCAGACAAGCAGAAGGCATGGCAAGCATTGTGCTATGGCAGAACCTGATGATGATATGAAGCAACAGAAAACAAAGCGGCCTTGAAAAACAACCATACGAATCCATGGTGGCATTATGGCGACCTACAGATCGAAATATGTCGAAGGGAAAAGAAGAAGAAGAAGAAGAAGAAGAAGAAGAAGAAGAAGAAGAAGAAGAAGAAGAAGAAGAAGAGAAGAAGAAGAAGAAGAAGAAGAAGAAGAAGAAGAAGAAGAAGAAGGAGGAGGAGCAGGAGGAGGAGCAGGAGGAGGAAGAGCAGGAGGAGGAGCAGGAGGAGCAGGAAGAGGAGGAGGAGAGAGAAGAAGAAGAAGAAGAAGAAGAAGAAGAAGAAGAAGAAGAAGAAGAAGAAGAAGAGAAGAAGAAGAAGAAGAAGATAGAAGAGAAGAAGAAGAAGAGAAGAAGAAGAAGAAGAAGAAGACAGAAGGAAGAAGAAGAAGAAGAAGAAGAAGAAGAAGAAGAAGAAGAAGAAGAAGAAGAACTACAACAATAACTACAACAACAGCATTAGCAGTGGGGGAGGGGTAATAAAAACCTGCGCACTTTACAGACAACAAAAAACTCAACCTCTGTCCTATTTATTTTTAATTCTATCATTCCGATTTGTTCCCAAATTCTCCAGTCCACGCTCCTTCCCAGATACATCGAAAATTGCGAATTTCATTTCAATCTTTTATCAAAAAATAAACACAATTTCGAAAGCACACTTTTGTGAAACGCGACAGTTATCCACAATCAACAATCAAGCTGGAAGTAACTCTGTCATCCCAGGTCATCCCATTAATTTCCCCAGATTGTTTAACACCACAGTTGGGATTTCTGGCCCTTTAAGAGTCCCCATATGGTTTACAGTTCCGGTAGCTTGGTTTCGCTAGGCCACGTCATTTGTGATGAATTGAAGTCAGACTTGCCCAGGGCTCAGATTGCCCCAGTTATCTCAACCAAATGGCATTATCTCAGGTTTACACTTCAAATTATCTCATGTTTACTCTTTACATGTCCGTTCCTCTCATCAATAATCTGAACAACAAGGGCCATTTCGCACTTTTCTTAAAGATTCTCTGTCCTTATAATTACTGATACTTCGGGGCAGGGGATACCCAATTGCAAAGGAGATGTAAGGCAATTCCTTCCCTCCCCTAGCCTACGGGACACTATTTGACAAGACCCGTTTAGAACCCCCCCCCCCCCCCCACCCCAAAACGTTGTATCAGGTTGTGGATTGATCTAGAGGTCAGCCGACAGATAGTTGTTGATATCGTCTCAAGCTATGGACGTAGACAAAGGATGTTTTTACAGAGACAATGGTTGCAGGGCAACCGACTAGCATAGTAACTGTCAAGAAATAAAGCGATAACAGATTCCACAAATGCTTACAAATTTATAGCAGTCACAGGAATTCGTTACCTCGCAGAGGCTAGGATTATGTTTTCCGCCTAGTACGACTCTGGCGTCGACCCAGCTTATAACAATGGATACTAATCTTCAGAATGTTCTGGGAAGAAAAGTCGCGACAAAGGTAACTGGTCACGTCACTTCATATGTCGTGGTCTATAATTATGAGAAGGCCTAACACTTCACTGCCAAGTAACAGTATCTGGTATAGGATTTATAAGCCTGTCACGAAAACTGCGGGAGTTACGAGAAATGAAACATATGATACACTGTTAGCATTGGGCCGGTTAATCGGCTCATGGCAAGGTTAGGGTAGTTTAAACAAACCGATTAATCAGCTCAAGCCAGTGAATCAGTTAATCTTCAGGAGAAAATGGAACAAACAAACTCAGTAGATATGAGCCGATCACGACGAGCTCATAGATGTCTACCCCAAGATGTAGTCTCTGCCCTCGTGTGTTACCTCTAGGGGGTCTCTGTGGGGAAGTAATTACGCTATCTGCCTTTCGTATCGATATTCCCATGGACTCTGCTATTCCCTCCGTCCAACGTTTACGTGGTCGGCCTCTTCTTCTGTTTCCATCTGGTCTGTACATCATTGCTTGTTGTGGTATGCTGTTGAATGGTAACCTACTTGCATGGCCAAACCATTTGACTTGCTGCTTTCTAATAAAATCTAGTGCTGCTATAACCCTCACTTTAGTCCTGATTTCTTCATTTCTGATCTCATCTCTTCTTGATACGTTGCGTATTCTTCTCAGGAATCTCATTTCTGTTGTTGTGATTTTTCTTTTCTCTTTTTCTGTCATTGTCCAGGTTTGGCATTGGTAGCATAGAGCTTGGTAGGAAGATTGTGTTGTAAAGTGTTTCTTAGTAGTTATTGATACATGTTTGTTCTTTAGTATTGGTGCCATTTGTCCAATGAGTTGGTTTGCCTTATTGCATCTATGTTCAGTCTCGTCTTCTGATTTGCCATTTGATGATATTATACTTCCTAGGTACTTGAAACTCTTGACTTGTTTCAAGGGATGTTTGTTTAGGTGAATTGTTGTTGTCGATCCTTTTGCCCTTAAATTCATTTTAACCAGAATCCTCAAGGGTAGGAAAGAACAGTAACACTGTAACTTAGCAAGCATGTCGTAGGAGGCGATGGAAGTGGTTAAACCTGGTGCTACCGGGTACCCTAAGAAGACGTAAAGAATAGTAGGAAATACAAACAGTTAGGTATTCATAGCTCCTGCGAAAAGATGAGACAGACTAAACACGGACACAGATAAACTTCTTTACAATGTACTCCATAAACTTCTTTACAATGTACTCCATAAAGGTGAACATAGATCACAGAGTGATAAAAGAGACAATCCAAAAAAAAATATATATAATAATAAGATAATAAAATTAAAATAAGTCCTCTAGGACACAACAAACCACATTTAGATTATATACATCTTCATCAAGGACGGGACAACACAAACAGATCTAAAGAAAAAACATACAGTTATGTTATAAAATAATATTAAAACACACCTCCTTCGTTGTCAAAAAGGCACACAAGTTGAGTTCAGTTCGGTTTTGAAAGGTGCTCATTTTCTACAAACGTTGAGTCCAATTCAGCTGTTTAAAGTGCCAGATAAGAAATGCGTGTGCAAATAGAATAGTAACCCTGGTAATTTACCATGCATGTCTTAACAGGCGACTAAGGAGGTTACCGGTCCAGAGTGTTACTGTGATCATTACGGGAAGCGAAGAATCGTAACACTCTGTAACCTGGCATACATGTCGCAAGAGACGAAGACGGAAGGTTGGGCTCAGTGTTGGATTTCCCCACTTCATTTAAAAAAAAAAATAGCTGCAAAATCTAAACAATCATGAACAAGCTTAATGATACAGAATCAAGAATAAACAAGCAAACAAACAAACAAACAAAAATGGGGAAAGCAGGCCCTGCTAGAAGAGGTTTGGCGCCATGCAGAGAAAACACGCCCGTTTAAACTTTAAACTTTCTCTGGTGGCGGCGGAATAATGGGTTTATTTCATAAACCTGGTCAAGTTCGACTTTAAAGTTCAAGTCTCTTTCAGAAAGCAATGGCAAACTACAGAACGGAAAATTGCATAGTAAATCACGAACAGCCAAAAAAGACGGGTTGAATGCAACATCCAGTTAAAAGGATATTTAATTTTTAAAGTTATTGACACGATGTTTATTATCATCATCATGATCATGATCATGATCATGATCATCTATGAATAGTTACACACTTTACGTATAACCGTGACAAATAGATGCCTTTGTCTTCGTGTTACCTTAAGTTTTGTTTTGATGCATAACAAATTCATGTAAAATAAAGCAAGATTAAAAATTAAATATGTATTGTTATTTTGTCAGGCAGGGTGAACCATGGTTACATAAAGAGCGCGGGCAGCACCCTGGTGCGCTCTGGCATGACTACACCACTGTGCCAGTCTGTCCTAGTTTTTTTCAGTTGATTGACACCTTACCTCTCTTGACAGACAATAATTTGTAAAATGGAGTTATACCTCTCCATAACACAAAGCCTGGGCTGAGTTTAGAGACCTTGTTTTGCCCGCGAAGCATGGTCCCTCTCTCGGCCTGGTTAGTTTACTCCAGAGGAAAGGTGACACCAATATGTCTGGAACAAGACAAGCTGAAGAAGCTGCCGGGTCAGCAAAGGAACACTCTAACTGCCCACTTGTCAGAGTTTCCATTCTAGACCAGTTGCCGACCGAGGCTTAGGGCCTGGTCTGTCCCTATCATAACATATAGTCTTTAATGATGCATTTCCTTGCACGAGGGTAAGACTTGTACCCTCCAAATAGCGCTCGCCCGCTCGAAGCTGTTGGCACAATGTGGGATGTCTGGTTTGGTGAGGGCCGCCCAACATTCGGCGCTAACAAAAAGCAGGCAGTACCGTTTATTGGCATACGGTAGCTCAATCATATCTGAGTTAAGTTACACACATCTTGACCACTCATTAGGGTCATACAAAGCTTTACTTCTTCAGAGCGTCGACAGTCTTACCATTGAGAATGTCCGTGTGTAATTTCCTTCTCTTTCTCTGCTTACCCCGCACCCCTCCCCTCTCTCTCTCTTTCTCTGCCTGCTTCTCCGTCTCCCTCACACAATCATAGACACATTCACACACATATGCACATACCATAAGACCCGTTTTGGGTGCCGGACTTCAAAACACCTCAGAGGTTCTCACAATATTGTGAGCGAACGAGAAAGAGTGTTGGGGGTGGAGGTTGTGTGCTGAAAATAATATGAAAGAGCAACAGTGCTCTACCATACTTTACAACACACTTATCTTAGCAACAGTGCTCTACCATACTTAACCACATACTATCTTAAAGTATGAGGAAGACCTAAGTGAAGTTAGTATGTTGCATATCCTTTACAGGACGTCGCAGTCAACTCCATCATTTTTTGGCTGTTCGTGATATCTTGGCAAGTTTACGTTCGGTAGTTAGCCATTGCATTCTGAACTACCGGCACTCATACCATTGTCTACAAGCCAATGCAAGGCTGTCTGGTGCTAAATCGCCCACAAATCTCGTCTGTCTCTCTCTCTCGCCACAGAGCTGGCTTTTTGCCGCAGGGATCCCCTAGAAGCTGTATTAAATCAAACGAATACCAAACTGTTGGGGCCCCCTTGCGCACCCATAATACACACACCTAGCTTGCAAGATCAAAACTCAACCACCTGCAAGACAGGAGGAGCGAGAGAAAGGAAGAGGGGTAGTTAAGGTTAGTTGTACATTCTTTACAGGATGTCGCAGTCAATACCAGCATTTTTTGCTGCTGTCGTCTCTTGGCAAGTTTACGTTCAGTACTTTTAAGAGAGTTCCCACTCTGGGAACTGCTGACCAAATCAACGAGTACACTGAAAACCCGCAGACAAAACTCAAACATTATACATACAAGCCATCCTGGCAAGGTGTTTTACATTTCTGGACTGAAATGGTCATTGGTACAAGATCAGACAGACATACAAAACAAAAAGACCAAACCAAACGATCTGTGTATGAATGTCATTGTTTATTTACTGAAATAAATGACATACGAGTTTACCATTGCACATCTGGAGGAGGTCTGTACAAAAACTACATATGTCGATACAAGTGGGTTACACCATTACCTGTTCCTGCTAAATAGGACAAACGACAAGGCTACACAAGTGACTGCGCACCAGGAGGGCAGTCAGGACAAATACACAGGGACTTACATTTGAATACACCTGGGCAAATTAGCCCTTGAACTGTTCCTCCCTAAAATAGTACATGATGACGAGACTACACCAGTGACAAGTGATATCTCTCTCACATACACACGAGACTACACCAGTGACAAGTGGTATCTCTCTCTCTCACACACACACACACGAGACTACACCAGTGACAAGTGATATCTCTCATTCACACACACAAGATTACACCAGTGACAAGTGGTATCTCTCTCACACACACGAGACTACACCAGTGACAAGTGATATCTCTCTCTCTCTCTCACACACACGAGACTACACCAGTGACAAGTGATATCTCTCTCTCACACACACATGAGACTACACCAGTGACAAGTGTACCTCTCTCTCTCACACACACACATGAGACTACACCAGTGACAAGTGATATCTCTCTCTCACACACACATGAGACTACACCAGTGACAAGTGGTACCTCTCTCACACACACACACACACACACACACATGAGACTACACCAGTGACAAGTGATATCTCTCTCTCTCACACACACAAGACTACACCAGTGACAAGTGATATCTCTCTCTCACACACACATGAGACTACACCAGTGACAAGTGGTACCTCTCTCTCACACACACACACACACATGAGACTACACCAGTTACAAGTGATATCTCTCTCTCACACACACACGAGACTACACCAGTGACAAGTGGTATCTCTCTCTCACACACACACACATGAGACTACACCAGTGACAAGTGATATCTCTCTCACACAAATGAGAGGACACCAGTGACAAGTGGTATCTCTCTCTCACACACACGAGACTACACCAATGACAAGTGGTATCTCTCTCTCTCACACACACAAGACTACACCAGTGACAAGTGATATCTCTCTCTCTCTCTCTCACACACGAGACTACACCAGTGACAAGTGGTATCTCTCTCTCACACACATACACGAGACTGCACTAGTGACAAGTGGTATCTCTATCTCACACACACACGAGACTACACCAGTGACAAGTGGTATCTCTCTCTCTCACACACACACACACGAGACTACACCAGTGACAAGTGGTATCTCTCTCACACACACACGAGACTACACCCTGTGACAAGTGGTATCACACACAAGACTACGCCCTGTGACAAGTGGTATCTCTCTCACACACACACACATGAGACTACACCCTGCGACAAGTGGTATCACACACATACACAAGACTACACCAGTAACAAGTGGTATCACACACAAACACGAGACTACACCAGTGACAAGTGGTATCTCTCTCACACACACAAACACTACATTTCAACAGATCTTAAACAAGGCGCTGTCACTGACTCCTCCTCTACGGTAGATGATGACAAGTCTATAAAAACACAACTGTTGTGCATGTGTCTGTACTCATATGATGCACATATCTGTGGGTGTGTGAGACACACATTTATGTGTGTATTACCAACAAGAAGCAGAAGTAAGAGGAGGAACAGGAGAATAAGTACAAGAATGAGACAAAGTGGAAGGAGGAGCAAGAAGAAGTAGAAGTGGAAGTAGAAGACACAGCAGAGTGGCAACAAAAACAAAATTCACAACTAAACAACATTCACAACTAAACAACATTCACAAGTAAACAACATTCACAAGTAAACAACATTCACAAGTAAACAACATTCACAAGTAAACAACATTCACAACTAAACAACATTCACAACTAAACAACATTCACAACTAAACAACATTCACAACTAAACAAGCCTGCAGCTGGCTGAAACTGTGCCAGACATTCCAACAAGCACTGTCTGAGAATAAAGACCAATATTGTGACGTCAGCACTCCTTCCTTCCACTTGACTTGTGTGTCTGTGGCAAGTTCAGAAACAACACTGCTCACATCAAGGTCAATCAAACTGACGGCGGTACCATGCGTGAGCCTGAAGGGGTTGACACGTTTCTGGCAGTACCATCCGTGAGCCTGAAGGGGTTGATATGTTCATATCGCATGACACGTTTCTTTTTACATTCATCAATCACACATTCTTCCTGTACTGGCCGTTACTGCTGTTTCAATGCAACTGCCATCCCAGAATGCCCCCCCCCCCCTCGCCCCGCTGTCATCTTTGTAAAGTAAAACGTGGATAGAGTGGGTTAATGTACCACCTGAATGGGTCAGAGTTAAATGTAACGTGAACACAGTGGGTGTATGTTATGAATCAGACGGGGTTAAAGTTACAGTGTGTGTGTGTGTGTGTGTGTGCATATACATGTGAGAGAAAGACGAAGAGACAGAGAGCTGGTACTAGTTGTGTGCTGACAATCTGATGAAACAGCCACAATGTTATACCATACTCAACCAAACATTTCTACCTTAACATTCAATAACCTCTTAGAAGCAGTTGCCGTATTGCAAATACTGTATATGTATGAGGGTAGGAAGAGAGATAGAAGGAGAGGAAAGCAAAAGATATATAAGGAAGAAGGAGGTAATGGTGATATTAAGCGAGAGAGAGAGAGAAACAGAGAGAGAGAGAGAGAGAGAGAGAGAGAGAGAGAGAGAAACAGAGAGAGAGAAAAACAGAGAGAGAGATAGACACAGAGAGAGAGAGACACAGAGAGAGAGAGATAGACAGAGAGAGAGAGAGAAACAGAGAGAGAGAGAGAGAGAAACAGAGAGAGAGAGAGAGAGAGAGAGAGAAACAGAGAAAGAGAGAAACAGAGAGAGAGAGAGAGAAACAGAGAGAGAGAGAGAAACAGAGAGAGAGAGAGAAACAGAGAGAGAGAGAGAAACAGAGAGAGAGAGAGAAACAGAGAGAGAGAGAGAAACAGAGAGAGAGAGAAACAGAGAGAGAGAGAGAAACAGAGAGAGAGAGAAACAGAGAGAGAGAGAAACAGAGAGAGAGAAACAGAGAGAGAGAGAGAGAGAGAAAGAGAGAAACAGAGAGAGAGAGAGAAACAGAGAGAGAGAGAAACAGAGAGAGAGAGAGAAACAGAGAGAGAGAGAGAAACAGAGAGAGAGAGAGAAACAGAGAGAGAGAGAGAGAGAGAGAGAGAGAGAGAGAAACAGAGAGAGAGAGAGAGAGAGAGAGAGAAACAGAGAGAGAGAGAGAGAGAGAAAGAGAGAAACAGAGAGAGAGAGAGAGAGAGAAAGAGAGAAACAGAGAGAGAGAGAGAGAGAGAGAGAGAAACAGAGAGAGAGAGAGAGAGAGAAAGAGAGAAACAGAGAGAGAGAGAGAAACAGAGAGAGAGAGAAACAGAGAGAGAGAGAGAAACAGAGAGAGAGAGAGAAACAGAGAGAGAGAGAGAAACAGAGAGAGAGAGAGAGAGAACAAACAAACGAAGAAACAAACTATTTTCAAAGGGTTAAGAATTGGTCACACAGGCCCATCTAACATTCTGCCCTTCTATCACTCTCTTTCATACATTATTTCATCCACACATAATTTCAGGTTAAATGAGAACAACAATAAAAAAAAAAGATATGGATTATAAAGGCATGGGAGAAATGAGAGAGAGAGAGAGAGAGAGAGAGAGAGAGAGAGAGAGAGAGAGAGAGAGAGAGAGAGAGAGAGAGAGAGAGAGAGAGAGAGAGAGAGAGAGAGAGAGAGAGAATAAGTGAGAAGGGGAGACTATGTGTGGCAGTAATGACAGGAGAGAGGCAGAAAGAGAGACACAGGGATAAGTAAGAAGGAGAGATACACACACACAGATAAGTGAGGAGAGATAGACACAGAGAGATACGTGAGAAGGAGAGACTTTATGTGGTGGTTATGAGGAGAAGGAGCAGAGAGAGAGAGAGAGAGAGAGAGAGATATTATGTACATGGTCGTGTTGAGGAGAAGACAAACAAACAGACAGACAGACAAATGTAAACACTGCCTGACGTGACAGCTGGGATTACATGAAGACAAGATTTGAACCAGAGACTACACTACACTATACCATGTCTGTAGCTCTACTCCATTACAAATCAAGAGTCAAACAAACAAAAACCGCAACAGAAACTTCCAGACAACTTAAAGACACATTATAATCAGATCTAACGGTACTACTGGTCTCCTATGTGCAACCAGAACGGAGAAAACTTGATATGGTTTACGTATCATAGACTCCAACAATCACAGGTAGTAAAAATAAACATGTATCATTGTTTACATGACATATAGTTAAACATAATAAGCTTTACTGGGGTACATATTACAAACACACACACATGTACACATAATCTTGTAAAGATATGCCATTTACATGCTATTTAACTGATACATAAGTAATGGAGAAATCTAAAGACAATTATTCGTATTATACTAAAAAAACAAAACTGTTATGGTCTTTCAGATATGTGTTAATAATCGTAACAAATAACACTAAAAAGTCAGTGCTTGTCAATACACTAGCACTAGAGTACAAGAAATTATTCAAGATGATATGACTGACCTATTACCACATTTCCATGATTCCTTTCAACTATGACATCCTTTCATTTGACCAAGACAGAATATTTCAGTCAATCACTATATTGCTGTCAGTAATTGTTTCTGATCAATTGTGTTTGCTGTTCCTACACATCATGAAGCTGACAGCACCAGGGTTAGGGCACCAGTTTTCTAGCACTGAGATTCAGTGTTTAATTATCAGAATTGTGGACTGGACCAGTGTTACTATGTGACATACCCAGCCATACATCTCCTCTGGCAGGGACAAGGTCAAGTGCTAAAGAGCTGGTACCCTCACCTCCTAGCTTGTGTAGATCAAATATGATCACACATCCCCAGCTGTACTAGGGCTTTGGATTTTCACATGTGAACCTCACATTCATTCTCTTCGATGATAATAGAACCCTGAATATAATCTCTTACAGCCAAACACCGCAAGAAATGTTTATAAACATTATTCTGTATTTCAGGGCTCACTTGCAACATTTTACAGTATCACGTATGCATATGTAACGTTGACCAAATTACATAATTTAACCAGCTTTTATCGGGAAAAAAAAGTAATATTACTAGAAGCAAACACAACACAAGAAAGCAAGGACTCAATAGAACTAATTCACAAATATGAAACATTAAAACAGCCAACACAGATATTCAGCTTACATAAAAATATCCATTAGCAGCTATGTTGAAGGGAACTAAATACCTACAGTTCACCATTAATGCCACGATGTGGGTTCCTCAACCCACTGAGCAGTGCTCCTCTTGGCTTTCAGATGCTTTCTACCTGTACCTAACCACTGGAGATGAACAGCTCAAAGTTCACATTACCATACCTCTATGTGTAATCCCAGGTGTCTATCATCTTTTCATGAATCATTCTGACAAAAAGAAAGTCTCCTACCAGCGTCTGCAAGATGTTTCGTGAAGTAAACAAATTAGGCATGTATACTCTGACTAGAGAGACTCGTCGGTAACCGCTACTGACGATAATAGCCTGTTCAGGCTTCTTCTTGCTTGTATTGGTGCACTGTTTGCCAGCTGGTCCATATGTTCATAGCCCTTTATGCTGGCGTGTGCGGGTGTGGGTATCCAGATACACAATGTGAGTTGTGACATACAACTACTGTCAACCCATTCAGATACACAATGTGAGTTGTGACATACAACTACTGTCAACCCATTCAGATACACGAGAGTTGTGACATACAACTACTGTCAACCCATTCAGATACACAACGAGAGTTGTGACATACAACTACTGTCAACCCATTCAGATACACAATGAGAGTTGTGACATACAACTACTGTCAACCCATTCAGATACACAACGAGAGTTGTGACATACAACTACTGTCAACCCATTCAGATACACAACGAGAGTTGTGACATACAACTACTGTCAACCCATTCAGATACACAATGAGAGTTGTGACATACAACTATTGTCAACCCATTCAGATACACAATGTGAGTTGTGACATACAACTACTGTCAACCCATTCAACACAGACACCACAACTACATATTTATGGAGTCTGATATGATAATCGCGCTTGTGGCTTCTTGTCCTGCTGCCCATGTGAGTGCTCTGTAGGCGGCACCCTCTCCAGCCTTTTGTGATGGGTTCTGCTGATGGTAAGAAGACTCAGACCGTAGTCTATGACACTTAGCATACGCCTCCGATAGAGGATTGAGACCAGGCGTTGTTCAATATCGACTGCCGCTATCACCTCCAGTGCTGTCAAACCCTTCCTGATAACAACATTGTCCACATGAAACTCGTATAACCAGCAACTGTTGAAGATGATGCTGAGATATTTCACTGTGGACATTCTGTCAATGTCTATACCACACATGCTGACAACTAACAATGGCACGTTGACTGTGTGAGACTAATATATCAAGTGCAACTTTCTCTTCTCAATACTGATCATCCTATTACCACTGTAACTTCTGCATGTTTCCTGCAGCAACTTCGTTTCAACACCACAAAATATGACGGTATTACTCAAAAGTAGAGTTGTGGAGCTTAACAGTTCCTCAGGAGCTAATAGCAAATGAAATAATGTACATGTTTTCACTAACTGCAGTCTGGTGCCTTAATTTATGTTTATTACATCTGGAAGCTCAGATAACAGCTTCCCTCTTGTTGCACTAGTCACGTACTTCTTGTAAACTTGTATATCCACATGGAGAAACTAACAGCAATGTGCAAGACATCATGATGCAGTACATACACAATTCAATCTATTTGTTGCAAGACATCATGATGTAGTCCACACAATTCAATCATCTATTTGTTGCAAGACATCATGATGTAGTCCACACAATTCAATCAATTTATTGCAAGACATCATGAGGTAGTCCACACGATTCAATCATCTATTTGTTGCAAGATATCATGATGTAGTCCACACAATTCAATCAATTTATTGCAAGACATCATGATGTAGTCCACACAATTCAATCATCTATTTGTTGCAAGACATCATGATGTAGTCCACACAATTCAATCAATTTATTGCAAGATATCATGAGGTAGTCCACACGATTCAATCATCTATTTGTTGCAAGACATCATGATGTAGTCCACACAATTCAATCATCTATTTGTTGCAAGACATCATGATGTAGTCCACACAATTCAATCAATTTATTGCAAGACATCATGATGTAGTCCACACAATTCAATCATCTATTTGTTGCAAGACATCATGATGTAGTCCACACAATTCAATCATCTATTTGTTGCAAGACATCATGATGTAGTCCACACAATTCAATCAATTTATTGCAAGATATCATGAGGTAGTCCACACGATTCAATCATCTATTTGTTGCAAGATATCATGATGTAGTCCACACGATTCAATCATCTATTTATTGCAAGACATCATGATGTAGTCCACACAATTCAATCATCTATTTGTTGCAAGACATCATGATGTAGTCCACACAATTCAATCATCTATTTGTTGCAAGACATCATGATGTAGTCCACACAATTCAATCAATTTATTGCAAGACATCATGAGGTAGTCCACACGATTCAATCATCTATTTGTTGCAAGATATCATGATGTAGTCCACACAATTCAATCATCTATTTGTTGCAAGACATCATGATGTAATACACACAATTCAATCATCTATTTGTTGCAAGACATCATGATGTAGTCCACACAATTCAATCATCTATTTGTTGCAAGATATCATGATGTAATACACACAATTCGATCATCTATTTGTTGCAAGATATCATGATGTAATACACACAATTCGATCATCTATTTGTTGCAAGATATCATGATGTAATACACACAATTCGATCATCTATTTGTTGCAAGATATCATGATGTAGTCCACACAATTCAATCATCTATTTGTTGCAAGACATCATGATGTAATACACACAATTCAATCATCTATTTGTTGCAAGATATCATGATGCAGTCCACACAATTCACTCATCTATTTGTTGCAAGATATCATGATGTAATACACACAATTCAATCATCTATTTGTTGCAAGATATCATGATGTAATACACACAATTCGATCATCTATTTGTTGCAAGATATCATGATGTAGTCCACACAATTCAATCATCTATTTGTTGCAAGATATCATGATGTAATACACACAATTCGATCATCTATTTGTTGCAAGATATCATGATGTAGTCCACACGATTCAATCATCTATTTGTTGCAAGATATCATGATGTAGTCCACACGATTCAATCATCTATTTGTTGCAAGATATCATGATGTAGTCCACACAATTCAATCATCTATTTGTTGCAAGATATCATGATGTAGTCAACACAATTCAATCATCTATTTGTTGCAAGATATCATGATGTAGTCCACACAATTCAATCATCTATTTGTTGCAAGACATCATGAGTAGTGCAATACACACAATTCGATCATCTATTTGTTGCAAGATATCATGATGCAGTCCACGCAATTCACTCATCTATTTGTTGCAAGACATCATGATGTAATACACACAATTCAGATCATCTATTTGTTGCAAGATCATCATGATGTAATACACACAATTCAATCATCTATTTGTTGCAAGACATCATGATGTAGTCCACACAATTCAATCATCTATTTGTTGCAAGATATCATGATGTAGTCCACACAATTCAATCATCTATTTGTTGCAAGACATCATGATGTAGTCCACACAATTCAATCATCTATTTGTTGCAAGACATCATGATGTAGTCCACACAATTCAATCATCTATTTGTTGCAAGACATCATGATGTAATACACACAATTCAATCATCTATTTGTTGCAAGATATCATGATGTAATACACACAATCCAATCATCTATTTGTTGCAAGATATCATGATGCAGTCCACGCAATTCACTCATCTATTTGTTGCAAGATATCATGATGTAAGTACACACAATTCGACTCATCTATTTGTTGCAAGACTATCATGATGTAGTACAACACAATTCGACTCATCTATTTGTTGCAAGATATCATGATGTAATACACACAATTCGATCATCTATTTGTTGCAAGATATCATGATGTAATACACACAATTCGATCATCTATTTGTTGCAAGATATCATGATGTAGTACACACAATTCAATCATCTATTTGTTGCAAGATATCATGATGTAGTCCACACAATTCACTCATCTATTTGTTGCAAGACATCATGATGTAGTCCACACAATTCAATCATCTATTTGTTGCAAGACATCATGATGTAGTACACACAATTCAATCATCTATTTGTTGCAAGACATCATGATGTAGTACACACAATTCCAATCATCTATTTGTTGCAAGATCATCATGATGTAAGTACACACAATTCGATCATCTATTTGTTGCCATTACAGGAGAGATTCAGGTGAGATGTATAAAATAACATTATAAATTCAATAACTATTTTTTTCTTTCGTTTGGTTTGAACTCAAGTGTAGTCCGTACCCACGCTACTACTTCTAGTGTACTGGACTGATTTTTGCAAGTGGATTAGCTTTCCCTGTTACCAGTGTCCAGAGTCATCAGGTGAACCGACTCCGACTTCACAGTTACATATAATTTACATCCCAAAGGACGCAAAGTCAACATTTTAGTCCAACTGACCTGTGATGGGTCGAACCCGCTACCTCGGCATCAGCACACCAGAATTTAAGAGCAAGCACTCTTGTCCATTTAGGCCATGTTGACCTCAATAATATTAAACATCACAACCCACACAAAAATAATCACAGGAAAGTGTTCAAACACGGTCAAATATGTACCCACTACAATTTCATCTTCTTAACTTCAAAGAATGAAACACATTTACATCAGTTAAAGACACCCTAACTTCAATACGGCTACTCAGGTTAACTTTGTTAATCTTCAAGTTTATAACATTATGTGGGAATATATTTCATTTCTCAACTCACTGACATCTTACACCCTGATTTTTTTTTTTTTTTTTAAACAAAATTGCATGTCCTCTACAGGGCACTGCAATCAACCCCAGGTTAATTTCCTAGGCAATTTTGCATTCAGTAGTTTGCCATTGTTAGTTATCTACATGACATGTCCAATGTTGAAGTGCAACTGAGCAGTGTATGGGGATGAACCTCTTACCCCGCCATTAGCGTAATGGAAGTTTACAAGCTAAAGAATTCTAATCCACGTCGACTGGTTCAGAAAGCATGGCAAGCTACTAAACATGACATCGCAAATCAACCTTTATTGTCTTGGTTAAACTGTAAAAGTTTTAAAGTTTAGATTCTTAAATGGTGTGTTAATATACACCCATCTAGATCTCCACTTACAACTACACACAGATCTGCAGTTAACTTAAAACCTATGCATGACATAAACAAAATAATGACATTGTTTGTTAAACCTTTCCACAGCCAGCAAATGAAATAATCATCAATATCAAAACACATGTCAATAAACAACACTTGCAATGAATTTTCACACAAGTTATAACCAGTGGTATGAAATCATACTGATCTTTTCAGTGAAGTTCTTGTAGAAGCTCGAGAAGAACCATGAATGGAAGAACTGAAGTCACAATAAATTACTATTACTTGAAATACATTGCAGAACAAATTACATTCAGCGATATTATCTTCAAACAGCATTACATGTCATTAAAGAAAAAAGGTTTACAAAATATAGTGATGATAAGCACACACATATACACATACGTACATACAAATAAAAACTGTTTACATGTTAAATAAACGGTTGCCCAGACTTCAGTTAAATCTTGGTCAAAAATTAGTCAAGGGAAAATTGTAAGAACATTTACATCTGAAAATATAAAGACACAAATTTGTGTTGAGTGTATGTACATGACACACTGAGATAACTAGTGATTTGCTTCTCCAAGATAAGACTGATGAGTGCAGCCAGCGAGCACAACAGGAGATGTGCTTCAGGTGTGAGGAAATTGTCACTTTCATACGGTTAAAGGTTATAGAAGGTAAACATGAAGTGCATTGGAGAGTAGTGAGGGGAGTGAGAGAAATGGAGTGTGTGGTGGACTGGAGTGTAAAGGAAGTAGGGGAGGAACTGAGAAAGAGAGAGAGAATGAAGAGGAAGGGGGAGAGAGAGGAGGAGTAGAAGAAAAGTAGTGAATGATTCATAATATGGATAGAGAGAAAGGAGACGACAGTAGGAAGGAGAAGAAATGGATTTGTTCAGAAAGGAGTGGAAACGAAACTTTGAAAAAGGGAAGGGGGAGCAAACAAAGAGGGGAAAAGGTAAGGTGAGGAGAGGGATGAAGATGATAAAAGTGACGGGTTAGGGGGAGGAGGGTTGGAGAGAATACATTGAAAACAAAGAGAAAATTGCAGAAATTGAGAGAGCTGTGGTAAACAATTAGACATTGATATCAAAGTTTCCCACTTGACAGTATTTCCTTAAACCTCCTCGCCACCCCTACCTATCATAATTCAACAAGGAATAATTCTGTCAAACGTATATAATATGGCACATTACAAAAAAGATGCACCATATGAAAGTGTAGCACAGCTTTATCTAATCATTGCGTCACTTGACCTGGCCTTTCCTGTCAAATGGTAACCAGCAACTGCTGATCTAGACAGTCTGCCAAACGTTTACATGTCTGCTAACTAGAAAATGAAAATAATAGATGGTGTGTCATTAAATGTGCAACCGCCTTTATTTCATTCAGACATAGCCGATCTGAATGTTTCTATGCTTATGCACCTGAAGGTGCCTTAGATTCCGGAAATTGGAATACAAATGACTCACATCTGAAGACAGATTTTACTCCCTGGTAAGGGCAAGAATTTTTACCAATGAAAGGTTAAAAAAAATGAATGTAGCCTGTATACTGCCTGCCGACTGCCACATGGCCTTTATATCCTAGCCCTGATCATAACCACCGCTTCCACTAAATGCATACTAGCAATAGTAAAAAAAATGCTGTCATTATAGCTTTCTGCTGAACATATTTTGTTAAAAGACCTGCAGAAAGAGAGGAAATGAACTGGATACCCTACCTCATGCTGTGGCTTACAATATATGAATGCCAAGCAGCAGCTTATAGCTCCGATGACAATCCCTGCCATGGAAGCTATTGTTGTCAGCAGGAGAATGTAGATAAGCACCATGCATACAAGAGTTGAAGGAATGTGATCTGATTTCGTTATATTCCTTATATTTTATTTTACATGACAACTGCAAGCTGTGATTCACAACTTTTTCAAAAGTTAATATTGTCAAACCAAACAAACAGGGCAAATTCAATCATTAAAATGAAAACAGCACAAATAGACAGTATTTGCTTCAATACAAAATATTTCTAACAGAAATAAAACAATGAGGGGAGTCTACAAAACTTCAGTCTCTAAGTGTGTAGACTTTATCATCACCATCCTCATCATCATCATCAAGTGTCCTTGCTGACTAGCATAGGAAAACCATGTCATATCCACATCTTGTGGTCTCCAATAGTATGTATCCATTCATGTACTGACACCTTTCCTAAGTATGACAAAAGGCTGTCAAGAATTGTCTCTCAAGTCTTCCTATTTCTCTCTTTCCACAAATGTGTTCAGTTTGTCACAAGTTCTAGTCTTCTCATGATATGGTCAGAAATGTTGACTGCCTCTGTCTGATGCTTGTTTGATTACTCACTTTGCCTGTCTAAGGAATGTTAAACATTCTTCTGTAAAACCACCTCACTGTGGCCTGCAGGAATTTTTGCTTGTTTACCACTTATCCAGGATTCAGTCATAAACTTTACCAGTGTATACTTTGTTGCCAGCAAGTATCTAAAGCAGTTATAAACACTACAGTTTAGCCAAACAAATCTACTTAAAACCTTTTCTGGCACCCACCCATATTAAAAAATAAATCATTACTAAAATGTTATTTCGTAATCTGTTCTTGCAAAACCAATGTATCCATTAAATATTTAGATAAATGTAATTCTGTCCTTTTTTCTCTTCAATGTGCACTTTGAGCTGTCCAATAATTTCTGATAATGTAACAAAGGTAAGAGAAAAACCAAAGAGGAGATGAAATAATACACATCTGACAGACACAATAAATATCACTTTCACAAATGTATGCAAGTCACTGAAGACAAAAACACAAAGCACTTTGTTTTTATACAAAATTGAACAATAAATTATACATGAAAGTGAACGTTGTTAAGGCTGTGTGTTTTGTTCTGTTGTGTTGGAGGTATCATGGGTGCCGGCAGAGAATGCCTGGCCAGTCACTGGCTTGACTATGCCTGCTGGTGTTTGATGGAGATACACTGCTGCTGGTGTTTGACACTAGCGAGTTTCTCCAGCGCCCGGTTGGCTCAATGCTGTCCTAGGATAGAAGAGGAAGAAACCGTGAGAACAGGGCAATAAGGTCATTTCTCAACCAAATCATTACATTTAACTTGGAATAATAAAAGTAATTAACATTAAGCTAAGAGTATAAAAGTAATTTATGTTAAAAAATATTGACAATATTTTAACTATTATTATCTCCATAAAAGATACAAAAAATATTAAAATCATCATCATTAAATTCATTTCAGGGTCTTCTTTAATAACATAATTTAACCTATTAACTACTATAAGCTACTAAAAGCAGTAAAACATTAAGTTGGGGTTGCAGTTTATGATAAAAGCAGTCACTCATCCATGTTAGGTTGGGTGAGGGTGCAATGCCTGCGCTCGCAGCAGGAAAGACTGACCACCTATTCCTCCCTGCACTCAGGCCTGACAAATGTGATGGTCCGAACACTTCCCATACCCGCAGCAGCTTCCTGCTGTTACTTTTCTACTGTTGTTTTCTTGTTATCTATATTTGTCAAGCACCACTAAAGACACGCTGTCTTAAAAACTAGCAAACTACAGATTGCACTTGATTCACATCTCTGGGGAAGATGACTAGTGGGTTGCTAGGTTGCTTGAGAACCTTCTGGTAGATGTGAGTCTGAACTCTGCTTGCATCTATCTGAGTGAGATCTTTCTCCTAGCTCGATACCAAAGTACATCTTCATTCAGAAACCAACTTCCTCTCAATGCCCAGAAACTTCAGTGGAACTTCACGTCTACAGAGAAGCATACAGAATATCTTGGAATATATCTAGGTTGGTCATGTTTCCTCCAGTTGTTAGTTATTTCATCGTCAACAGACTGGAACCCAAGCCCAGACAGATCACAATTCTAGTTTAATTCTGCTACACCGTGGGTTTTTTTGTTTGTTTTTTAAAATCTAGTAGTTAATACATTGCATATCCTTTACAGGACGTTGCAGTCAACCCCAACATTTTTTGGCTGTTGTGACTTCTTGGCAAGTTTACGTTCAGTAGTTTGCCAATTCTTTCTGAACGATCAGCACACATACCATTGATTGAAAACCAGCACCAGGCGGTAGGCGTCCAAATTACCCACAGCTGCGTTTTAAGCATGGAATGCAGGATTACAAACGGTGTTAGAAAAAACCCTTCGCAACAATGCTGGTGATAGTATGTTAAATGTACTTAATACCCTCCTTTTATGAGCATGAACAAACAGTAATCAGTAAATACTGCTTGGAAACTGGATCCACAATGAATGGAACCATATGTTTAATACTATCATAACAACTATAATTATTGGGTTTTCTATCATTTATTTAAAGGGTGAGTCACCCAGGGTTAAAAAAACTTTCAGAATAAATTAGAAAAAAATACTCAGTAAGTGAGTTATGTGTGTGTGTGCGCACATGAGTGTACAAGTGTATACATACAAACATATACAGAGAAGAACATGCATGTTATCACTATCATGCAAATAAAAAGGGCAGTTAGGGATAGCAATTATTGCTGTTTTGGGAACTGAACATGAAATAATAACATAAAACATTACAAAGCTGTGGGTGTCATTTTGACACATCAGTTTCTTTATATATGCAGAGATTTTGTGCGCGCATGCACGCACGCACACATGCGCGCGCACGAGGGGGCTCCAAATGAATACCTTTTCCTCCTAATGACTCTTTGAGTTGTCCAAACAGGTAGAAATCACTTGGGGCTAGGTTGGGCGAGTACGGGGGATGTGGTACACACAGAAAGTGGAGGTGTTCTATGGTTTTAACCGTTGCACTGCCAGTATGGGGTTGAACACTCAGAATTGCACGTCGTTTGGATTTGATATTGGGTCGAAACTTCCTACTCCACTCATACAATTGCTGGACTTTGAGGCATGCATGACTATACTGACCTTCATTCGCCGATGGGTTTCTAAAGGTTTCACCCTTTCACTGATCAAAAAACAGATAACAGAACGCTGCTCCTCTTTGGCGTATGTCAGAAGTGGGGCAGCCATATTTAAACTGCCCTTATGTCACCATATTCATCTGCACTATTATGTCACATGCTTAACACTCTTAGAATCCTTAACAACAATATTGACAAGTTACAAGACAATGGCGTGTTTATGGTAATTTCTATCACACTTTTAAGGTTTTCTTTTGAATCCCCCCTCTCCGTGCGCGCGTGTGCGGCTGTGTGTATATAACAAGTTCCGTAACATGACATGTATGTGTGCATGTGAAATGTTAGAGCCATCAAATGTTGTAGAATTGAGCGTCAGGAGGAACAAATGGTCAATCTTCTCCTCCCCTAGTCACATATGAAGAGCTGACAGCAAAGCCTTGTCCAAACTAGCTCAAGCCAATCTCTCTATCTCTCTCTCTCAAAGATATATATATATAATCTAATGGTTATCACATTTCAAATTGTCTAGTGAGTTTGGTTTCCTGTGTTTGTAGTTACTGTTAGTAAAAACAATCAATTAAACAAAATACGCAAAAGCAATAGACAGCCAGAAATTAAGAAAACATGCAGCTAAACATGTGAAATTGTATGGCAAAAGCAACATACATCCTGGGTGAGACAAATGTGTTTACAGTAGAAGCAATCAAATACAGACATATGCTTGTAACATACATAGAGAAGACTGCTGCCTGTCAATCATGGCATTAGTCAATTGGCATGCCAGGTTATTGGCACATGTATGTAGTTTTTCAATATACCACTACACCATACATCTAGCTTTGTGACTGCCCAGATACTATTCTTGGAAAATTAATGTTATAGTTTTCCTTTGTCTGCCACTATGTTCCCTCATAAGAGATTTCCATTCTATAAATATACTACTGTGGGAAACTTTTCTAATATTTATAATTGCAGGGACCAAGAATGACCTTCTTTGACAAAAGTTAAGTAGATAAGACGATCAGAATGATAGATGGGCCATGTCCAATTCTGTACCTTTATAAAGTAAAGTCTGTTGGTTTGATGTTTACAAGTATGATTTTACTGTAATCAAAACTTGCTGAAAATGCAGCAAAACAATGATCACTATTGTCATAGACCAGTACTCGAGAGGTGATGTGGTTAATTTTAGACCAAGTCGACCAGCCAGCCAGGCTAACCAATGACCATCTGGCTGACAGGTAAGCGTCTGGCTACTACTATACCTCGGCTCCATTCTAAATGTTGTTTTTTTTTTGCATATCCTTTACAGGACATCGCTGTCAACACCAGCATCTTTCAGCTGTATGTTGATTTCTTGGCAAGATTACGCTCAGTAGTTTGCCATTGCTTTTTGAGCAGCCGGCGCACATACCCCGTACGTTACCGATGCGATTCAAACCACTGCTGATTCTCACCGTCATCACGTTACCGACGAGAGTATACGAGATTACGGAGAAAAGTCATAACCTCTGAGCCAAGAAGCCGGCATTCTAAATATAAATAAATAAAATATAAAGTTGAGTGTGCATGTTCATAAGTTAAAGACGTTTCAGTAGTTTGAAACTATAAAAAGGAAGTTGTAAATGAATGCTGATGTGGTAAGATGTTATATTATATGAGCTACTCAGGAGTCGTTGTGGCGTAGTGACAAGCAAGCTTGCTAGCTGGACATCTGTTCAAATCCCCATCATGACTCATTTGTTTTCAACACTGACTTTGACTCCCAGGTCGACCCAGGATAAAATCTGTATCAGGAAATGTTCTGGGAATAACAAGTGGTCAGCTAGATATTGACATTACCCATAAAGTGCTAATTGATCTATACAATTATGAGGCAAGTAAAGGACCTTGTCTCATACTTGATGCTCGCTCTTATTTTAAGCAACAAGTATGAGGCAAGGTCCTTTACTTTTTCTTTCTTTTTTTTTTTTAAATATAAGCTACCAACAATAGCATTTCTAGCATGTGAATAGATTATAACAACTGTAAAAGTGTAATCCACCACATAAATGTCCCAGGTTTCTGAACTGTCACAAAGGTAGATTTATGTCAGAGTCTCAGATTCAAAGAATTGTATACAAGTGTAGACTATGTATAACTTGCCATTGTAACATAAGTTTTCCTTGAGTAGCAATTCTGTGTGTTAGTTAATACTTCATTAAATGTCAAAGGTGTGAGTTTAAAGTGTGGCCATCCTCTATATTCCACCAGTCTACCATTGTAAACAGATTATTAATGTGGCTTTTGACTATATCCTTTGCAGTGACTTCAAACAATCAAAAGAAATCATGATAAATGTATCATAAACAGACAAAAGATTTAGCAAAAGCTCACTTCTAACATGAAAAAAAAAGGACAAAAGAACAGAGCTGCCAGCAAGAAATTGTTATCCAAATATACAGTAGAAATCTTGTTTGCTATTTGATAATGTTGGTACGCTTGGAAAACAATGTAACACAACACCCCCCCCCCCCCCCCCCATATCTGCAGATCCTTTGTCTCTCACTCTTCCAGGGGTGTTATTCCAAATCTGGACAACTGCCTAAATTGAACATCATGAAATACAACATATTAAAATGGTTAAGCCATGCTGCAAAAGCTACTTCTAGCACAGTAACTAAACACATCTTATGTGGTAAATGTGAGCACATCTAAACAGCATCAAAACAACTACCATGATCATAAGTCAGAATACAATAGACAAACCCTTGCCTTGATACAAGAATGCAAAATCACCGCACTATGAGGATTTTCTGAGCCAGTGAACTGAACACAAAAAACTAACAATTGTCCATCAGCTAAGTACGTCAGCTAGATCATACAGAACAAAATGTTCCAGAAAGATGGTCAAATAAAAAATAAGCTGAGAAAATACACAGCACAAGAAATTGTCCAACAAGATGGAACAATATATGAAGCTACCATTTATTGTGGCGAAGAGAACAGTCACCAGGGGTAAGACACTTGCTGGAAGATGCTCTACAACAAAACAATGAACAGGAATTCACCTTCACGTTTGGTCTGCAACAGACACTGATTATCATGACCCTTCAACTAATCCTCTCTGTCGTCTGATATTCTAGTGAAGATGATGTTCCTGATATTATTATCTGTCCAGCTGTTTACACACGCACACATCTTTTTTGTTTTCCTGTGCTTCTGTAACGTGCACTTTCTTGCAAAAATGTAGCTTCTCTACTTCATCTCTTCTGCTGGTATATCCCATGCATTTCATTCCTCTGTCCCTCCCCCGATGTGTCTCCACCTTGACGTGGTGGGGGAGCTTGCGTGTCCCATCGACCCCATTTGCTTGCTGATGGATGAAAAACTACATATCGGACAGCTTATGGGATAGGGACCAGACTAAGAGACACAACCTGCTGCTCTGCAGGTGAGACTGAGGATAGCAGTCTAAAATTTAAATCAGGCGCACGAAGGCAGAAGTTCTTGGTCCGGACAAAACACTAAAGGCTCCCTATCGAGGGCTGTGGCTAAACGCCTCTAAGCCACAAACCCTCGGACCTGAGAGCCGGGCCGATAGCCACCTTTCGAAAAATAAAGGCGTGATACTGAGCAAGCTACATGCTCAGGTCTGATAGAAGTTCGAAGGCTCTCAGCTGGGGGATATGAGAGATTCCCGGATGAGAGGGCCAGGCCGTTTCTCGTTCACGTTGCACGAAGGTAAGGTGCTGAGCCGGCAGCACAAGTAGCCTACCTCGTGAGCGAGTACAAAAAGTCAAAAAAGTGCCCCAGTCGAAGAAAACGGCTGCGAAAACTGTATCTAACTCATAGAGAGTGTAGACAAAAGTGGAAGAACGTCCCAATGACGCAAAATGGAACGCACGGCGAGCGAACCTATTGCGTGGTCCGAAGTCAAAAGCAAAAGCTTACCGAGTTGGTGTCGCTTGCAGTCTGACCGTCCCTGGTGTGTGCTAGAGCGATCAGTGGCAAACGAGTTGCCCAACACATGGAAGTGAGGAACTAAAGCAGCCATGAGCAGGACGTGGCAACTCCTCTGGTGAGCCCAGTCACAGAGCAATATGTGCCGGCTCTGCAATTATGGAAGCCTCCTTGGATAGCGAGGGAATGCTCATGGTCTGCCCCTGCCTTCCCTTGAGGGCCGACCACGATGTCGTTCATCGTTCTATCTTGACCAGCTGAGATGTTAGCGACATCACAACAGTCCAACGTGCCTCGAAACCAGAGGAAGGCTAACCTCATTAAAAAATGCCCGCTGAAGTCGGAAGTGTCGTCCTACGGGTGGCAAACTAAAAATTGACACTACGCAATTACGTCCGAGTGAAATGTCTCGTCCGAATGTCTCCCGTGCTAGGAACAGCTCTGACTACCTAGTTTCCGAATGCCGCTCTTGTTCGGAACAGCTCTGACTGGGTAGTTTTCCGAATGTCTGTTGTGCCTGGAAAAGCTCTGATGGGCGCAACGACAAGCACATGTCCGAAAACTCGCTGAGTGGATGCCGTCTGCAAACCTGTCTGGTTTGTGCGGGAATGACCCGGGGAAACGAAATGACCAATATATTGAAGTGAGGATTTAAAGCAGCCATGAGCAGGACGTGACGATCTCCCTTGGTGAGCCCAGATCCAGGGCGTTATGTGTCGGCCCTGCAACTATGGAAGCAACCTTGGATGGCGGAAAATGCTATGGACTGTCCCTGCCTTCCTTTGAGGGATGACCGTTGTCCTCGACCATTCAACCTTGGCCAGCATGATTGCAGATGGCACTACAAAAGTGAGAGTCTCCCAGGAATGCTACCTGGTCAAAAAAGCACGCTAAAGTCGATGTGTTGGCCTACGGGTTTCGGCCCAAGGGCGCATAACAGACACACCGCAATCACATCTGAAAAAACACTCCGGATGAACGAAAAGAAGAAGAAGATTCCTCTGTCCTATAGTTTTGATGAGTGATGTATTATGTGTTGTTTTATTATCTGCTTTGAGTATATTTTCAACATCCTTCTCAAAAACACAATCTTGACTGCATCCAGTTTCTTCACCATTTCATTTTTAGTCATCACCATCACGTAGCCTGTCCTTTGCAGAAAGTTGCTCTTATCAACAGCCTGTCAGGCTCTCCGTCTCTGGCTAGTTCTGTTGCCGAGTGCCTTCTCATACCCCAGGTGTCTGCAATGTCTTGTGCCCTTGTTCATGCTGGTCAAACCTGCCCTTCTTCCAGAAGCAAACTTTGCATAAATCCTCAAAGGTTGCAATTATTTCCTGTGACAGCAGTTTCCAGTCACCAATTTTTTGTCTCTGTCTACCACAATGAAACTGATGACTCATTATGAGCAACTGTCCTTCTAGTCACTTTAATCCGGTAATCTTGACCATGTGTATGTACATATGTATGCATTTGTGTGTGCTGAGCGTGGACTCATTCATACCTATGAGGTGTTCTGCAGGCTAATAGAAAGAAGGGGACACCTTACATATAATGACAGGGTCCGTCTTAAATGCTACTCAGTTTACAAAACCAGGAGACAAATTAATGGCAGAATTAGTGAAGAATCTGCTTTCTGCAAGATCACTGTTGAAACAGAATGAGGTGTGTGTTTGGGGAAGAGGAAGGTGAGGGAGGGGGAGGCACAAGTGAGAGAAGACAGTGAACAACAGATCTTACATAATGGTTGCCTGGTGGAAGCAGTAGTTGCCACAAATAAATTAGATTAGAATAACTGGTCATGCTGAGAACATAACATAATGCAACAGGAAAATAGCCCATAAGGCTCTGGCTTACTGTTGGAAATATGATACAACAAACTTCAAGCAGCCTAATGTCAGTCTGCCAGATGTGTCCCTGCATTCAGTTCATACTGCTCATATAGTGGCTCCATATTCACCTGGTCATTTTACATCGATCACTGTATGTTTATAACTGCTTTAGATGCTTGTATGTGTCTGAGCAATAATTTGTGTATCTCTCTCTCTCCCCCTTTCCTTCTCTGTCAATGTTTGTCTGTCTATTTGGGTTGTCTGTATGTATATGTATGACTGTTCAGTTCACTCTAGTTCTTAACATATTCTTACTTTATAACAACATAAAACAAAACCATCTGAAATGTTAGTGACAGGACAACACTGATGTGAAACGTTAAGGATGTGATGAAGATTTTAGCTGACATTTCATACAACATCAAAGTACTCCATGGACAATGAACACAGGTATAAAAATCACCTAGGACACATTAGCAAAGAGCATTAGCAGCAAGAACAAACTAGCCCATATCAAGAATGTTGGCAAGCTTCAGCGAGATATATTAAACACTGTTAATGATGTTATAAAATTGCTACGGTGATAAGCATCACCTCTGTTCTCAGTTTCAGAAGCTGCCAGTCTAATGCTTACATATCACTACTTCTTGATAATCACCCACATCTCTTGCTTCACTAGCTGTCTTTCAGGTCAAGGTAGACCCAACAGCAGATACTGCTGCTGGAGTGTGAATATTCTAGGCCATATTTTCTTCACAGAGCCCCAAATGTCTATTTTTAGTCTACTCAAGATCCATATTGGCCAGACAAAACTAGTTTGTTAGTCGACAGATCATCCCCATTGCACATTGAGCCATTCAGTCCATAAGCGCTCGGATCCCCTCCTCAGCAAATCTCACAGCGTGTAGCGGCTAACGACACCAGTTCTGTGTTGGTTTATTACTCTTCTTTGGCTTCCTGCGTAGTGTTCTAGTTTGGCCACACCTCTTTTTAACTTGCTGTTCTCGCAGCCTGACCATGGTTGTAGATTCCCAGTCATTGCTTGGTTCTCGTAAACCACTTACTTCTCACAGAATATTCAGAATGTTTGCCTGGTCCATGGCTTGCCATGGCTTCCACAGCAACACTACCTGCAAGCCTGTCAACCTGTTCATTCCCTTGTACGCCTGCATGCCCTGGCACGAAGATGAGAACTAATCTTTGCCAGAGACAGCAGCCACTCTCTTTGGACCCGTCCCATCTCTATCCTCCTGAGCATACTCACCGAGTCACTAAGGACACAAACCTGATTGAATGTCTGTGTATCGAGCCATGTTATTGCTTTACTTACTGCCATATCTTCCATAGTCAGGCTGCATGTGGTCAAAGCAAAAGTGCCAGACTCTTCATTCACAGTTTTCCCTCCAGCCTGAGCCTTAAAGGGCCATGAACTTCTGACTCCTCAGACGACTGACCCATCTGTGTAAATGACAGCATCCTCCTCTAAAGAATTCTCGAAGATCAGAGCCTGTACTTCCGCCTCCACAGCAGCTGGATTTTCCTGTCCGCATTTCCTGTCTAGCTGGATGCACACTGAAAAGGATGTACAGAACTCTGTTGGCATTTGTACCCACTCCTCGCCAGGTTCTAAGTCCTCAAGTGAACACACCTGCTGAAGAATGTCTTCGGCTTGACCCATCCACGACTTCCCTCTTTTTAACCTGCTGCCCTTTACCTTCTTAATCTTGCTATGCAATGGATCTTGTGTGTTTGCGTTGACTCTGAGATAGTGCTTGGAACATTTGTATTCTGTCCCTCATGGTTCTTGATTTTCCAACCAGACAAAACTAATTCTGTCCTTGCTGGGGACTGAACCATGATCACTGTCTTGGCAGATAAGTACACTAACCAATATGGCTATAAAGGTAAAGATATTTCCATGTGGTGTAAAGAGTTAGGCTGCTATATACTGCAGACCATGACATGAGGTGTGGTGGCCAGCCACCTTCCTCATCACCTCTTTCTTCTAGAAAATTGTGAAAATTCGCTGGTATCCATTTTTATGAGGCTGGGTCAACCCCAGAGCCATACCAGTCAGAAAAATAATCCTGCTTCTGCTGTGGATTGAATCCGGACCACTGTCTTTCTCAGGCTATCTCACAAACCACCATGGATTGTACTTCGATACTTGCTGGTTCTCACCTTCACCTGTGGCTTTACAAGCTGCCAGATACAATACTTATATCTCAATACGTGCTGATATTCTTGTTCTGTTAAAACATGTTTGTTTTTTTCCTATCTAAAATGTTGGAACGAAAGAAGAGATAATCTAAGGCGGACGACAGCACAGCCGAGGGGGTCATGTTTCCTCCACATATTTTTTTTGGTGTGCTCACTCGCTCGCTTTTAACTCAAACGTAGTCAATACAATGTCAGGTTTTAGTCAGATATGACAGAGCTACCATTGGACAGTAGACGGTACTATCTGCTTTCTGTTAGTGGTAGGCGACACTCACCAAACCTGACCCACCACATTGCGCCAACGGCTTCGGGTGGAGGAGTGCAATTGGGAGAGTACAAGCCTTACTCTAGTGCGAGGAAATACGAGTGTTCTCTGCCAGGAGACAGCTATCACGTGCTGCTGCGAGGTTGATATATGTGTGTCAGGTATTGCGACACTCAGTTACATATGGGACAAAGGCTAAGGAAGCTACTCTCATGTTCACATCTTGATGCTAGTCATCACATTCTTCTGCAAACTAAAAGGATCACATCACAAACTGTGTATAGGATCCATCATCAAGTGCCCTCTCTGCATCTGAAGATCTACAGTAATGAGTCCCTAGCAATATCTGCCCTGGGTTTTCACATTTCACTTCTTCCAGTCCATTGTTGCCTGCCCATGTGCAATGTTGCCTGCCCACACATAACGTTGCCTGCCCACGAGTAATGTTGCCTGACCGCATGTAACATTGCCTGCCCACATGTAATGTTGCTTACCCACAAGTAATGTTGCTTTTCTCTTGCACACAACTCCAGTTTTCCCTCTAGCACAGAAATAAAAAGGAGCTATGTCTTTCATTTGCCCCAAGTACACTATTAGGCTGACCTTGACTCACCAAACACAGTGTTTCTTCACTTCCAGCTTGTGTAACACTTCGCAATACATTTTACTTTGTTTTCTTCTCCTGCCATGAAATTCATACTACTTATCTATAAAACCACATTTAGAAAATGTCAATTATGCCCTCACACAGTCTATCCATTGTTCATTTCCTGCACGAAACCACACCTAAGAGTATATGTAACACTTAATCACTCTTGATTTCAATTTGTAAATTAGTTGTTCAGGGGTGAGAAACTTTTTCACATTACTGAATGTACAGGATAGTCATTGATTGTTTGTTTTAACACCATAAACAATATACGCTATGCAGATGACACCGTATTGGTGGCAGATAAGGCAAAAGATCTATAACAATTGTTGGACATTGTAGCAACAGAGAGTGCAAAGAAAGGACTCTCCTTGAATATAAACAAAACAGTAACATTGGTGATATTAAAGAAAAAGGTGACATCAAAATGTGAAATGGAAATAGAAGGGGAAATTCTTAACCAAGTGGATAATTTTAAACACCTAGGGGGATTTATAACATGAGATGGAAGGTGCACAACAGAGATTAAGAACAAAATAGGATAAGCAAAAGCTGCATTTAAGAAAATGAAAAGTATCTTATGCAATAAGTCACTATCATTGAATGTAAGAATGAGAGTGCTGAAGTGCTATTTAGAACCTGTTGTGCTGTATAGCAGTGAATCTTGGAATGTTAATAATGAACAAATTAAGAACTTGGAGGTAACAGAGACATGGTTCATGAGGCAACTGGAAAGATCAAGAGGAAGAGAGGCAGAGGCCGACCAAAAGAAATGATGCTGGATGGACTGAGACGGTGGCATGGAGGAATATCAGCAACAGAGTTGATCCAGAACACCAAAGACAGAGATCTGTGGAGAGACATGAATGCCTATGGCAGCTGGCAGGGCATTTGATGAGATGATAATGACTTATATGTTAAAGTGACTTTCTCACCTGCACTATTCAAGAGAAATCAAAGCTCTGTGTTAAATTTACATGTTATATTATTCCTCATATTCAGCCTATAATTGCTTTTTTGTATGTACATTACAGCACACATAAAACTACCACATCTTTATTCAAACTACTCTTCACAACTTACAGAAATAGTAAAGACACTATCAACCACATTAATATCATAGCAGTCTTTCTTACTGCCCCTTACTAGCAAGTACTTAAATAAAATCCAGAAGAAAAGAAATATGATGATATATGATGAAGATATGAAGGGACATAGCTTTCATCAAGTTACTGCACTATAGAGCAGAAATAAAAGCCAGAATTCAGTGTTGTTTTGTACACAGCAAGTAGCATTATTGTGTGCAGATCTCTAAAGTCAATGTCTGTGTACCAGGGAATAGGTGTTGGCTGGTTGGTGAATCCTTTGGGAGACTGAGTTTCAACTCTTGAAGCCTGATGCACTGACGTTCAAGTTATCTGTACTCTACCTCTGAAGTCAGAGTGGGTTCGCCTGATGGTGAGGGACACTGGTAATATGGAAAGCTAGCCCACACGCAAATATCATTCCAGTGCTACTAGGGGTAGCATGTGTATGGACTATGCTTGAATTCAAAGCGAGCAAGCGAAGAAGAACAATTTAACTCTTTAAAAGTCTTGCATTCTATCACAGAGATGTTGGTGTAGAGACTTTTCTCACAAACCAGTACTCAGGTATCATAACCAAGGGGCCATGTTGCAGAACTCTCCTTTCCCTCTCCAAGCCCAGAAGCCAGCAGGGAGTGCAAGACTGGAACTGGAGCTTCACGGAGATGGACATATAAGGATGTACCCAGCCCATGATTTAGCACAGTACATGTGAACAGGCTGGGACTTGGCCGAGGGTGGTCATGTTTCCTCCACAGGTTTGATGTCACTGTCTGCAGACTCCAACACAATGCCAAGAGGGAACTAGGTGTGAATCAACTACAAGAAATACATCTGTGGTCACAAAGCAGGCATAAGCTTAAGATTCCAAAATGTTGGGACTCAGAATACACAGATGATCAAACAGGAAAAAAAAGTGAAGCAAATGTGTAAATATTTACAGAGATGTACTGCTCCACAGACAGCTGGTGAACTCTAGCAAATTATTCATACCAAAGACTGCAAATAAATAAATAAACACACAAACTGACAACAGAAACACATGCATTTCAAAATACTGCGCTTAGGGGGGAAAAGCAGGTGGTTAACATTCTAATACAGGTCAAATAATGCCAAAGAAATAAATACTGACATCATTATTAAATGTATTAGCTGTCTAATATCTCCTGATCTACGAATTAATGCTAATGTGTGTAAAATGCATGTAACCCTGACACTAATGACAATGAACACCTTTGATATGGTTAAAAGACACACAGCATGACTATACTCCAACACGAGTCATGTATCTTGCAATATTTTTAATGATATCTCCTGATCTACAAGGTAATGCTAACATGTGTGGAGTGCATGTAACCTTGACACTAACGACAATGAACATCTATGATATGGTTAAAAGACACACAGCATGCCTATACTCCAACATGAGTTGTGTATCTTGCAATATTTTTAATAATATCTCCTGATCTACAAAGTAATGCTAATGTGTGGAGTGCATGTAACCCTGACACTAATAACAATGAACATCTATGATGTGGTTAAAAGACACACAGCATGACTATACCCCGTCAAGAGCCATGTATCTTGCAATATTTTACCCATTTGTTTCCTCAAATACTTGAAAATATTTTAGTCACCAATTTTTATTTTAGTCCTTTAGTATTGTCGTCACAAAGCATGCAAGTATGTTTTGTGTGAATAATGGAAACATGCTCATTACTGCCTGATAATACATAGCGTCTCAGTTATACAATTTACTGTCTTTTAATTCTTGCCTGCTGGCCCGATAATCATTGATTTGATCCCACATCAGGGCTGCCAAAACTGTCATTTACTGCCAATATAGTACCTTGCGGTGTATGGCAGGGGGGTCTTTAGCCTGAGGAATTAAGGCTGCCTGGCTAATGCAGTCACCGTAAACTGTGCAGGTTAGCGTCTTTTTGCCCCTGACAGAAAAAAACTCCACACCTTACCGAAGATTCGAACCCAGGTCTCCCGAAGGAGAATCCGGCATTCTAGCCACACGGCCAGCCGCTCATAAGAGCTGATTTTTTAAATTGACCTAGACTCCCGGGTCGACACAGCCTAAACTGGGTGCCAGGAAATACTTTGGGAAGTAGAGGTGGCCGGTGTGGTACTGACCTCACCCATCGAGTGCCAATTCCTCTATAATAATATGGGTCCAACACCATATGCCCATTGCACCTTAAGGTGGATAACATAGTCCCTAACTTTACTGTGATCTTTTAATGATGGTAAAAGGTACCAACTGTTATTTGTCCCCAACTAGAGTCATAGGACAGGTTTTTTTTCTATCACACTAAATTAAAATATGTTTTAAACTATTCTTTGTTTTTCATACAACTATCTGAGAGCGTGGCATTCTGTTGGAAACACTAACTGTTGCAATGAACATGGAAATCCAATGTACAAACTGTGTTTCAAATAGTGTTTCTATCTGTAATATGTCCTGCAGATATGTATTATGCTTTTCCAAAATGTAATTCTCATGTCATTTTCACAGTTAATTGCAAACTTTTAACTGCTGGTTTATAAACACCTAGTTTAAAACAAAACATGCATTTGTATTTTTCTTCATCTTCTTCTTGTGCCTCTAAAGCTCCTAATGGGAGTATAGTCCCCCACAACCATGCATGGAGAGCCCTTTATAGGCCAGTTGGTTGGCTTTTCAGCTGATTGTTTCTACAGTATTAACAGATTCAGCGCCAAACAAATAAGGAGGTTTGAACCAAACAAAAATGGATGGCTGAAAATGGGAAGTAGGGGTGTGTCACAGTTAAGACTTAAAAGTTGTTAATATGGTAGCAGACATGTTGTATTATATATCGAATTAAAGGGAGTTTCTTAGAGAAAACTACTGTATATAAGCTGATACGGGAAGTCGCTTAAGATGACCAATCATCCCATGGCGCTGAATAAATTAAGTAGCCAGTCTCACAGCAACCCTCTTTAGTCAACTGTTACCACTTGCCACGTGGTTACAGTGTTACTTGCCCTCACTTTCCCTTTGGGACCCCACTAATACAACATATTATGTAACATAGATATTCTACATTTTATCTTTCAACATGTTTTTAAAATATTTTTACTTGTACTTTACACTTTATTTCTAAGTAACGAAAGTACTTTTTATTTTATTATTCATGAGTAACCAAGGTTGTTTTTAAAAAGCCATAAGATGTAGTCAGTTTATGGTGCTACCTCCATATTTTTAGACTACGCAGTAACTAGAATACTATTTTTTAATTATTACAGAATAATTTTGTATTATTATTTCTCAATAACCAAAGTTGTATTAATTCTAAGTAGCCAAATTACTTTTATTGTATTACTTCTAAGTAACCAAAGTACTTTTATTGTATTACTTCTAAGTAGCCAAATTACTTTTATTGTATTACTTCTAAGTAGCCAAAGTACTTGTATTACTTCTAAGTAGCCAAATTACTTTTATTGTATTACTTCTAAGTAGCCAAAGTACTTGTATTACTTCTAAGTAGCCAAATTACTTTTATTGTATTACTTCTAAGTAGCCAAAGTATAAAATACATTGAATATCAGAATGAGTCTAGGTCTCCCTTTTATTACACTACAGCAGCTTTAGATTCTCTCTTAGAAGCTGAACATAAAATTCCCCAGAAAATCACCCAAGGCTTGATCACAATGTCCTACAAATGATATGTTATATAAAACAGCTGTAAAATGACTATACAATCATATGATGATCAGGCAATCATTCTCTCTGCCAGCTCCAGAGGTAACTTTCTCTATAAGCTAAACTGACAAAGTCATACAAAGGATGCACAGTGCTTCTACAGTAAAACAGCCAAAGTGTAGCAACAGCAACAATATGTGGTCATATCAAGTAGTATATGTATTAACAACATACACAGAACTACAATACGGCAACAAATAAATCTACATCCAAAGGAAGCACAACAAAGGGCATCATACAGCAACCAAACTAATGTGACAACACTAATCAGAAAGCACAAACCAAAATAAAGCAAACATTGGAACGAAAAAAAAGGTCTTTACTATAAGAATAAAGTTAGCCTTAGTGTAACGTGACTGCACTAGCTCTCAGACTTGTCAAACGCTGGCAACGACCAAGAGCTGCCAGCGGAATTCATGATCTGCTCGAGGGAAAGAATATTTGCATTTACTTAATGAGATCTGCTGTGCAAAATTAATCTGCAGTAATTGCAAACCATTACCTGGCAATTGCCAAAATGAAACCACTTACATGTTGTTATCAATATCACAGGAATATGTGTACCATGTTATGAGGAAGGGTTAGATATAGTGACATATATTTCATATTAACTTGAAATATTTACACGAGTCAGCCATCCGATGAATGTTTGAAATATGACAAAAAATGATACAATTAACTTGATTGGTGTTTATGTTAATTATATTCAGCAAGAAAGATGTCAAAACTGTTGATGACTGAAGCAGAAAGTTAAAGTAACAGCTGGTACAGAAATATGTAAAATGATAGCTATGAGAGAAAAATCTAACATAGCAGCTATGAGATAACTATCTAAAGTATTGGCAATGAGAGAAATACATAAAGTAATGGCTATGAGAGAAATACCTAAAGTCGTAGCTATGAGAGAAATATCTAAAGTAATGGCTATGAGAGAAATATCTAAAGTAGTAGCTATGAAAGACATATATAAAGTAATGGATGAGAGAAATATGTAAAGTAGTAACTATGAGAGAAATTTCTAAAGTAATGGCTATGAGAGAAATATCTAAAGTATTAGCTATGAGAGAAATACCTAAAGTACAAGGGAGAGCCAATAAGTAAGTCACACAGTTCTGTGGGATGGCAAGTAAATGTAGATGGTGTTTTCTACAGGTGTCATTAGGTGACCACAAGATCAAACTTTATATCCCCGTTCATCAGGTGGCGTTAAGTGTCTCATGCATATGTGCAGCGCATAAACAAAATGGCGACTGTACTTACAGAGTGCACAACCAAAGAGCAACGTGCTGTTGTGCGTTTTTTGTGGGCAAAAGGACTGCCTGCAAAGGACATTCATAAGGAAATGCTTCCTGTTTATTCTGACTACCAGCCCGAATCAAAGCGTGCTTCAATGCAATGGAAACATCCTTCTTCGCCTTGTGTCCAAAAATTCAAGGTTACGACATCAGCAGGGAAGCTTATGCTGACAGTGTTGTGAGATTGTCAAGGAGTGCTTTTAACCAATTTCAAGAAGGAAGGTGACAATGTGAATTCTGAATCGTACTGTGAAGTTCTATCGATGCTTCATGATGCAATTCGAAGACAACATCCAGGACTGCTGACTAGAGGAGTGTTGCTTCTTCATGACAATGCCAGACCACATACGGCTCGATCAACTCAGGAGAAAATTAACCAACTAAGGTGGGAATTTCTGGAACATCCACCTTACAGCCCCGACTTAGCCCCTAGCGATTTCCACATTTTTGGTCCACTGAAAACCCACCTTGGCGGGACACACATTTCGCAAATGACGCAGAAGTTGAATGTGATGTGAAAACGAGGTTTAGAAAACAGAGCACACAGTTCTATTTTGGGAGAACTGATAAAATGATGGGATAAGAGCATCAATGTTAGTGGAAATTATGTTGAGAAATAAAGGGACAATGTATGTATAAAAATAAACTGGTTTCAAGTTGTTATCATATTTAGTTATTTTTCTACAGCCATTTGTGACTTACTTATTGACTTCCCCTGGTAGTAGCTATGAAAGCAATATCTTAAGTAGTAGCTGTGAGAAAAATACCTAAATTAGAGCTGTGAAAGGAATATCTAAAGTAATGGCTTTGAGAGAAATGTCTAAAATAGTAGCTA
>JACEFZ010013901.1:160000-330000 GCA_014155875.1 Cepaea nemoralis | reverse complement strand
GATCAACTCTGCTGATGATATTCCTCCATACCACCATCTCAATCCTTCCAGCATCATTTCTCTTGGTCTGCCTCTGCCTCTCTTCCCCTCGATCTTTCCAGTTGTCACAATATTCTCTAATGCCTCTCTTCTCATCACATGTCTGAAGAAAGCTGTTTGTCTCTTTCTTATTGTTGTATATAATGTTCTAGGTTCATTAGCCTGTTTCAGGCAATCATTGTTAGTTACTCTGGCATTCCAAAGAATTTGTAACATTCATCTCAGGAACCACATTTCTGTTGCTTCTAATTTCTTCTTAATTTGTTTATGTACATTCCAAGATTCAACTCCATGAGACTAACTTTATTTTTTTCTTCTAATGTTTCATTCATATTCTCTTCTTATTATTAATTTAAAGGCAATTAAAATTATATGATTCTGGCATTATTTGAATATAGACTAAAAACCACCACCAAAAGAGAAATATGTGTTGAGATTATGTCTAAATATGGTAGTGTTTGTCAAATCTTATAGCAATAATAAAAACAAGGGGATATATTGCGTATAAATCTGGCAATGAAATTACAGGAGCATGTGTTATGTTCAATTCTGATGATGAAAAACATGAGAGAATGAGGTTTCTTTATAGCACTCTTTGAAGCACGCCCAGTAAGAATGTTAAAACAATACACTTGACAAACAGGCATGAGTTACAAATATGCTAAAACCTAAACTTTTAGTCATGGCAATGACTACACAGCAGGTGATTTTGGTCAGTTTTCACTCAGGTAGCCAGCTAAAAGCAGGAACATTTTAGGTTCAGAAAAACAAGTCAGAAATAACAGAAACAAAGTGTGATGTTTAGTTAATAAACCACTCAGCTACAGTGTTAACGCAGGTGTGATAAGAAAGTAGAAATCAATCCAGCACTTATATCACTGAGGTTCCTCAGCATTCACATTTCATTCCTAGTCTAACTGCTGGTAATCTTCTACCATACACATCTTAATGACTGTACTACTTTGGGATGTAGAGAGCAATTGTCATTGAAAAACTTGTATTCTGGTTTGTAAATATTCCCCCCCCCCTCCCATTTCATTTCTATATTTTCAGGGGGTTTGGGGGGACGAAGTGGGGGACACACACACACCAATCTTTTACCTATGGCGTACAGTCCACTATCAATTCTATTATCTATGCTTATACGGACGATAGTTTGTGGTTCACTTTATGTTCTCATCATCATCAGAACATTGCTTTCATCGCGGCCCGCCAAAAATGCCTCTGGTCATTTCTCCTGCCTCATGCCCAAAGTGTCGGCAATATCCTGTTTCCATTTTTGGCTGCTTGTTGACTGCTGCTTCTTCTTTCTCTCCCCCCCCCCCCCCCCCCAACATTTAAGCTCAAAAACCCCAATTTTATTATTTACTAACTGTGAAATGGCCTATGAATCACATTCATGTGTTGTTACAGGAGAAAGGTTACTTTAACTTGTTTGCTCGTATTCTGCTATAGGTTCCTAACTTTGCATTCCTATGGCCAGCCTGCGCCTGCCTTTATTTTGACAGTTCCCATTGCTGTTGATTATGGAGCTAGGATACTCAAAAATTATTGTTCTACTACTATCTATTCTATCAACTCCCTTATGAAAGACGGCTTGTGATCCAATATCTATTATTTATCCCCATATGGATGGTGGCTTGTGGTTCACTATCATCTATTCTATTATCAATCATCTATCCCTATACAGACAATGTATTGTGGCCCACTATCTATTCTATTATTGATTCCCATATGGGTGATGGTTTGCAGTTCAAATTGGTCGTTTAAGTTTCAATCTTGAGTCGTATGTGTTGCCTATACTTTGCTGAGTTTGAGTACATATATTACTACTTCAAAATTAACTAATAAATAAACATGACAGTTTAATCCTGATACACCATCCAAACTCAGAGGGGTACCTTAGACATCAATGACAGCAGGCAAGTGTGCTACCACTTAGCCACTAGTGGGTTAACTATGTAAACATAAAATTATAAGACAGCACTGACAGAAGGAGTAAGACGCATAACCTAATATGTATGCACTTACTTCAAAGATCTGTGAGGACATCTCCTTTTCAAAACTGCCCTGCTCTAGTGTAGGCGGCGACTGGTTAAACAGATCACTACTTCCTCTCCCAGGTATGTTAGCTGGCAGAGATCTGCCCCCTCCCATGCCATATCGAGGTGTGCTTTCACTTGCCCTGCTCCCTGCACTACCTAAGTTCAAAGACATACTCATGAAGCAAAATGTATCTAGAGAAATGAAAACAGCAAAACTGTCATTCTGGTGGTTTTTTACCATTGCACAATGTTTACCTAGGTTTTTGGAAGTCTGAAAGAAAAAAGTACTTGTTTTTGCCATGGCCCACAATGTGCAAGCCAGCTTCAGAATATATACAATTTCAAGCAAATAAAGAATAAATAAGCAAGCAAAAATTAAAAGTTTATGTTGTTCAAATGATTCATCTGTCTAGTTTCAAAGCTGATTTTACATGGAAAACGGTCAACATTCAGAGGAAAGACAATTATCAAGGTCCCAGAAATGGTTTCAAACTTTATTATGATGACTCTACATAAAGTTGTCAATTACACCAAAGCAAAGGCTTGTCTAACTAAAAGTGGATAATTCTGCCAAATAACAAATACAAGTTTACAGGTTAAAGGTGAGTGGATCGACTTCACAGCACTGGATTTTACCCTGATCGATTAATAGGTAAGAGATATAAAGGATCCGTGAACATGGAATACTGGGAGCATAGTCCTCACAGTGCAATAAGAGAATGGACATTGGTAATGTGGGCCTCGGCTGATGAGACACACTTTTGTTGAATTAATTTTTCATCACAGCAATTTAGTGGGCGGGCATGTTTGCTGGGCGGTGACCATCTCCTCTCCAAGTATCCTAGGCAAGTATGTGTAGCTGTACTGGAAGCAAATCTATTTTGAAGATGCCAGAACCTCAAATTTCACTCATTCTCCTGTTGGTTTTAAATATTGTCGCTGTGGGAAGGCCGGAAGTTGGACATTTGTTGCCAGAGACTATTATCTTGTGCATTCCATAGAAGCATTTGGTCAGACATGAGAGTTCATCCTCAATTCCATCCTTGGCTATGACAACAATGTGGTACCATTTAATTAAGAACCAAATATTAAGCACAGAAACAACAAAATGCTATAATTGACACATACCACAGAAAATGAGAAACACATATTCAAACCAGAAAAAGCACCAGTGTAATGACAAGAATACAATCACACCCCAAGAAACATCATGAAGCAGAAACACATATTGTTAAGCTTAAAAACAAAATGGAAATTAGAATGTACAGTATTAATGAGAAATGCCTGTGATTTAACCCTGAAACACATAAAATTAAACTGAGATAAGATAAAAACACCACTAAAATAAAACAGAAACAACCAGAGCAAAATACCATTAACCAGAGCTACATGCCATTTCCCTTAGAAATACTAACTAGGGACATACCTTTAACTTGAAAATACATTATCCATGGTGATAAAATATTAACCACAGAGAAATACCATTAACTTGAAAATACATTACCCAGGATGACAAAACATTAACCACTGAAGCATACCATTAACCAGATACATACCATTAAACTGAGAACTGGTAGGTCTGGCTCCTCTAAGCTGGGATTCATGTATGGATTTGAGCTGAGGTTGGAACATGCTTTTGACCCGCTGCATTTCTTCACTGCTTGCAGCGGCTCCAGTCTAGACAAGAAGAAACATTTTACAGATAATTTGTATATTTCTGTTTGTTCTGTCCAGTGCTTATTACAATCTCTGCATTCTGGACATGCCTGTGGTCCACCACGATCTTCTGCAATAAATCCATCAGCAAACAGCAGCTAATTACCATTTCACCGTTGCCTTATTAGGTCATTTTTGCAATTTTTCTGGTGGCTACAATCATACTAGGAACTTTTGCATTTAACTGTTGATGATTCATTTAATGGGAAGTTCTTATTTCAGCCTAATTCTTTAAGGGTGTTTATAAAGTTAGCATGATTGATTAGATGACAATCTGACATAGTGACAAGTGAAGCCATGTTACCTACTCTTTCATTAGTTGACCCTCTGGCACAGTCAAAGACAGTCACAGACAGTTTATACTCTTTCATTAGTTGACCCTCTGATATAGTGACAGATCAAGTAAGCACATTTATGCTTTCCTTAGCATGCCTCTAAAATAGTGACAAACTAAGCAATTATATCTACTCTCTCATTAGTTGACTGCTGTAGTGACAGACCAAGCAAGCACATCTAAACTCTCTCATTAGTTGACCCTCTGATATAGTGACAGATCAAAGTACATCTATATTCTCTCATTAGTTGACCCTCTGATATTGTGACAGATCAGGTAAGCAAATTTATGCTTTCATTAGCCTACCTTTAATATAGTGACAAGCTAAGCAATTATATCTACTCTCTCATTAGTTGACTGCTGTAGTGACAGACCAAGCAAGCACATCTAAACTATCTCATTAGTTGACCCTCTTATATAGTGACAGACCAAAGAATTACATCTATACTCTCTCATTAGTTGACCCTCTGATATAGTGACAGATCGAGTAAGCACATTTATGCTTTCATTAGCCTACCTTTAATATAGTGACAAACTAAGCAATTATATCTACTCTCTCATTAGTTTACTGCTGTAGTGACAGACCAAGCAAGCACATTTAAACTCTCTCATTAGTTGACCCACTACTGTAGTGACAAACCAAGGAAGTATATCTATACTCTCTCATTAGTTGACTTTCTGATATGGTGACAAACCAAGGAAGTATATCTATACTCTCTCATTAGTTGACTTTCTGATATGGTGACAAACCAAGGAAGTATATCTATACTCTCTCATTAGTTGACCCTATGATATAGTGACAAACTAAGCAAGCATAACTACTCTTTGATTGCCCAATATGCACTGATATGCAAATGAATGTAATCCTACACATTCTAGACCTCTGTAAGGATTCAAAAACAGAACACCTGTTTGCATGGTGTGTCTGGTGCAGCAATATCAATGGACACGCTCACCATCATAATACAGCTACGAAGTTCCAATTACCCAAGGCTCTGTTCAATCTCATCTTTGCATCCAGACTTTCTTGGCCAAACAATATTCTTCTAGTATGTCAGACTCCCTACTCTCCCAACATGGTTGCGATAAATTGTTAGCTGTACCTCTAGCTGAAAATGCCATTGAAAAGGACTTGATTCGAGTCCAGTATACTTCTGACAGGGATTAGAGTTTCACAGACCACTGGCAGAAGTGTGTACAGTCCCAAGGATACTTCTGAAGGGGATTAGAGTTTCACAGACCACTGGCAGAAATGTGTACAGTCCTAGGGATACTTCTGAACGGGATTAGAGCTTCACAGATCACTGGCAGAAGAGTGTACAGTCCCAAGCATACTTCTGAAGGGGATTAGAGTTTCACAGACCACTGGCAGAAAGTGTGTACATTCCCAGGGATACTTCTGAAGGGGATTAGAGTTTCACAGACCACTGGCAGAAGTGTGTACATTCCCAGGGATACTTCTGAATGGGATTAGAGCTTCACAGACCACTGGCAGAAGTGTGTACAGTCCCAGGGATACTTCTGAAGGGGATTAGAGTTTCACAGACCACTGGCAGAAGTGTGTACATTCTCAGGGATACTTCTGAACGGGATTAGAGCTTCACAGACCACTGGCAGAAGTGTGTACAGTCCCAGAGATACTTCTGAAGGGGATTAGAGTTTCACAGACCACTGGCAGAAGTGTGTACAGTCCCAGGGATACTTCTGAAGGGGATTAGAGTTTCACAGACCACTGGCAGATACAGTACCAAGGATAGTTCTGAAGGGGATTAGAGTTTTAAAGACCACCAGATGAGTAAATGTATTTATTTTTTTGGGGGCCAAAGATCTAATAATTTTTTAACCCGTCTCATATGCAACATGTCATATAATTAAAATATAAGTCCTTCTGGACTGAACTATATCTGTATATGTATTTAATATGCTAAAGAGCTACAGTAACAGGCAAAGATTAATGAGCTTAAATGTGTATATATGACTTACTTTGGGTAAATCTATAAGCACCTGATGCCCTTGATCTAATCCAATGTGAGCAACATGACTAAAATTTGATGGAGGAGAGATGATTCTTGAGCGTCTGTCACTCCTGAATACACAAGGAACAGAAAACAGACCAGAATGGTAACATCCCTACAAAATATTCATGATTATCAAGTAATGTTTCTCAAATAAAAACAAGCAATATCTAATACTGTACTTAAATAAAACTCTAGCACTTTATGTTTGCAGCAACACAAATATTTTGGGCAAGCTTAAATACAAACTTAACATGATGACAGTTTCAGTTAGGAAGCAGTTGGCCTGGTAGTCAAGTATTCAAATCCCCATCCAAGATAACGTTTAATCGACCAGGGCTCTCAGGTCGACGCAGCCTAAACATGGCTATTAAGAAATGTCCTAGAAAACAAAGATGGCCAGTTGTTGATTAATCTATAAAAATGTGGGGCTAGCACCATTTACCCTATAAACCTCGAGGCATGTAAAAGAGTTCTTTACTATTTACATACAGTTTTAGTTAAATGTATAATAAATAATAATAATAAATATGTCAAGGTTACAAATCACAGGCACGGGATAGTAAGCATATCAGCAACAATGAAGGTGTTTTTATGGACAGTTTTCTGTCTTTGTACCAGAAGTAGAGAGATTATGTGGCCACGGAGCTTTAACCAGAAAGGATGTTAGATTATGTAACTGTATTCTACTGATGGTAACTCTCTCTCTCTCTCTCTCTCTCTATATATATATATATATATATATATATATATATATATATATATATATATATATATATATATATATATATATATATATATATATATATAAAATAAGTAATGCTGAGTTACAAATCAGAGACTCAGGATAGTAATCGTTAGCATATTAGTGAAAGTGTTTTCATTGACAGTTTTCAACCTTTCTACTAAAAATAATAGATTATGTGAACAATGAGCTGTAGCCAGAAAGTGTTAGATTATTTAACTACATTCTACTGATGGGAACTCTAATATATAATTACAATTAATATTCAACTACATTCTACAGATGGTGACTATAATCAACAATTACAATTAATATTTAACTACATTTTACTGATAAGTGACTAGTAATCAACAATTACAATTAATATTTAACTACATTTTACCGATGATGACTATAATCAACAACGATGATGACTATAATCAACAATTACAATTAATATTTAACTACATTCTACCGATGATACTATAATCAACAATTGCAATTAATATTTAACTACATTCTACCGATGATGACTAAAATCAACAACGATGATGACTATAATCAACAATTGCAATTAATATTTAACTACATTCTACCGATGATGACTATAATCAACAATCGCAATTAATATTTAACTACATTTTACCGATGACTATAATCAACAACGGTGATGACTATAATCAACAATTGCAATTAATATTTAACTACATTTTACCGATGATGACTATAATCAACAATTACAATTAATATTTAACTTACATTCTACTGATAGTGACTATAATCAACAATTTCAATTAATATTTAACTACATTCTACCGATGATGACTATCATCAACAACGATGATGACTATAATCAACAATTGCAATTAATATTTAACTACATTCTACCGATGATGACTATAATCAACAACGATGATGACTATAATCAACAATTGCAATTAATATTTAACTACATTCTACCGATGATGACTATAATCAACAACGATGATGACTATAATCAACAATTGCAATTAATATTTCACTTCATTCTACTGACAGTAACTATAATCAACAATTACAATTAATATTTAACTTACATTCTACTGATAGTGACTATAATCAACAACTGCAATTAATATTTAACTACATTTTACCAATGATGACTATAATCAACAACGATGATGACTATAATCAACAATTACAATTAATATTTAACTTACATTCTACTGATAGTGACTATAATCAACAATTACAATTAATATTTAACTTACATTCTACTGATAGTGACTATAATCAACAACTGCAATTAATATTTAACTACATTTTACCGATGATGACTATAATCAACAACGAGGATGACTATAATCAAAAATTACAATTAATATTTCAGTTCATTCTATCGATGCTACTATAATAAAACAATTGCATTGACACAACACATAAGTGAAGCACTTTAACATAAATTTCAGCTACATTTGGGTTATGGTGTTCACCCATATTTTCAGTGAGTCAACAGTGCACAAAGGATAATGTACTCAGTATTGTGTTGATCATCTTGACTTTTCAGATAAATCCTCTTTTATGAGGCTGGGTCAACTAAAGAATTGTACTGGTTGTGGAAGCAAAACTCTGGCTACTGGTAGTATCCACCACAGGACATTATTTTTGTCAAGCAAATGTACTAAAAACTTTATTGTCACAGTCTTAATGCTATTTAAAAACTGAAAGTTCTTTAGAGTAATATTTCCCCCAACACCACACACGCTCACACACGCTCCCTGAATGTCTTCATCTTCTGCTGTCCTTTATCCTTCATATAAAGCACAGGACCTCAACCAACTCATGTGAAGTCTTCCTATTCTTTGCTATCTCTTGCTGCTCTCTCCATGTCCTCCCCATTTTATTCACTTCAATTTCAAATTCTATACTCCATATCTATTTTAAGCCTGTGTATTGGGGGTTCCAGAGGAAGGATTTTCTAGTTATATTATTAACATGCTTTCTTGGTGTGTCCCTTATCCAGCTCCAGTGTATTTTTCTCATCTATTAATTCACCTGAATTTGATTAGTTCTATCCATAAGCTCCTTAATGGTGATTCTGTCATATCTTTTTAGTCCTATTCTGTGCATGCACCGATAAAAAGTGTTTGCAGTTTATTAGTAATTGTCTTAGTCATTATCCATATTACTGATCCATACAACCATATTGATTTGACAGAGTTTAATATTCGTAGCCCACAAATCCAATATAAAGTGACAAATTCATTTCAATGCTTTGCTCTAATAGTATGTGTAATGTAGCTATCTAGTCAGTGGAGGTTCTGTTTGGTCAGAAGCCTGCCCATTCATCCCTCAGTCATTTATCCATGATATCCCTTAATCTCCCCAGAAAGATCCTGCTTAGCATTTTCCCAGAAAATGAAACAACATTCCTCTATAATTTTCACACCAAGGCAAGACTCTTTTCTTTGACAACTTTAACTATCCTTCTCTCCAATCTGCTGGTATTTCTTAAGACTCTCAGTCCCTGCTAAGTAATTTGTGCAGTAATTTAGATAAGGTTTTATATTGACTTTTACAGCTTCTTTTGGGATACCATCTCTACCTTCCCATTTTACTGGAGATTTTAGTCTTTCTAATTTCTTCCAAGGATGGTTTTCTTGTAGTTCATATCAGCTCAACTTCTGCAGGATAGGTATTTTTTAGATATTTTGGGACCAGATTTTGGTTGGCTATATTTTCTTGACATTTTCCTCATGGCGCTGTAAAGATTTGGAATGATTTATGTCCTTACAGTTAATTTTCCCATTTTGTTACATTTTATTTTATTTTTTAATCCTCAATGTGTTGTGTGCTGTGATAAAACTAAAATCCTGCAATTGATGTTAACTAACAAGAAGAACAAACTATCAAATCATACAAAATGGTGTATATTTATGTTTTACTGATACTTTATCTTTGTAAGCAGCAGTTGTATAAATTATGTAAATAATCATAAACATGTAACCACTAGTAATATTCCAAATAAAGAAATCAATAAGATCATTAGATTAATCTCTATTTCATCTTTTCTGTTCATACAGCTTTTTCAACGGAAATGCAATCTTTTGAAAAGGTTTATGGGTTTGACGTTCAAATAATAAACTTAATCTTTCAAGATGTTTCCAATTTTGATAGGGCACATCATATTTAATTAATTCAAACATGTATTAGCATGCTTTTGTTTTGATGGTTTTAAATTAAAGTAATAAAAAATATTCTTTAAACACATTCCCAATTTTTTTTAAGAGTATTTTGTGTGTAGTGTATTTAGGTTAATTGTATCAGTGTGTGTTTGCTGTTTCTGTGCTGATGAAGGCTTTGGCCTCAATGTCCATTATGCTACTTGTGATCATGTTCTGGCAAAGCTTGCCATTTACTTCTCGTTTTTTTTTTAGTGATTCATTCATTCCAATTTTATTAGAGGAAATTGTGTTTAATTCATTCCTAACATGTGTATTAGAGTATTTTTCTGATAATTCAATTAACAAAATGTCAACTACAAATGATGGCAATAATAGTAATGTTAAAAACTCTGTTATCACTAAGAGTTGTTAACTATAAGAATTTATAATGCTAAAGTATGTTTATCTTCAATACATGTATTACAACTATCATGATGCTGAAATAAAATAACTCCCCTCTACAAACACATGTAAATACACACAGTGGCAAGCAAGGTCACTCCAAGAAGTTTCAAGGCAATGTGATGCAACCACCTAAGCATTATTATTTACAAGTCAACTGTTACATACTCTACTTTCCAAACATTTCATCATCATCCAGTGCCTTGCCGGCTGGTGTGGTCAATCATGCTTCTCCACCAACTGCGATCTCCGATGGCATGGATCAATTCATGTGTTGACTCCCCAACGTGCCATGACACAAGATTGTCAAGAATTTTCTCACGCTCTGCCTCTAGCTCTCTTTCCACAAATCTTTCCGGTTGTCACATGTTCCACAGTCTGTCTTCTCACAATGTGACCAAAATATGATGGCTGCTTCTTTCTGATGTTTTGTGAAAAGTTGTCTTTGCGACTTTGCGTTCCACAGAATGTCCAGATTGCTCATTTTGGCTGCCCAATGAATTTTCAGCATTCTTCTATAAAATCACATCTCCAAGGCTTTCAGAGATTTTTTCGCCTGTTTACTAATTGTCCAGTATTCACAGATGTATGTTAAAACTGATTCTATTTACCATGCAAGAACTCTTTTTCTAACTTCCAAGAATAAGGACCTATTGCATAAAATGTCCAAACACTTAGATAGCAAGAATATGTCATTACTAACTTTTATATCTAATCATTAAGGAAACTATGGCAAAAAGACATTTACAATAAGCGTTGAATCAAAAATAAACAAACACTGGGCACCTGGCAATGTTAGTGTTAAAGTCATTTATGAGAAGGTGAAGTTAGTTCATGGAAAACAATGCTACGCTTCTAACAATTGCTTTTAACAAACAGAATCAGAATACATGGTAAGAGAAATTACATATTCAAAGCAATACAAATATGGTCGATTACATGCCAGGACGTGAACTTTCTTAAAATGTAAATAACATTTAGTTTAGTTCATTGGTGCTAACTAAATAGGCCAGAATTTCCCAACAAACATGCAGTATAAATATGGTTTCATTATTTATTTAAGACTTTTTCCCAAGCCAGAAGAATTGTTTTTAAACACTACCATAACCCTTTACAGGGCAAAACGTCCATTTGCGGCCGATAGCTTAAACGAGCAAATCGTCTGAAACCGCCCGATACTATTATGCATTGTAAAAACGCGATCTCTCGGCTTTCCGACACTTCCGACGGCTACTTTCACTTTCGCCGATAGCTTGACAACGTGGCCACCATTTGTAAGCGCCAACTATGAATTTGAACAGCCTTTTACAGACTTTTTAAAAATAGTTTTTGGGATTTTTACGCTTAGTTTTTCAAAATGGATTTCGGCGATTCTTCAAGTGATAGCCGAGATTTCGCAAGGGCACGAAGTTGACTATTAATCGCAGCTAGATATCAGTGAAAAGCGTTACTTTGCATTAGCAGTCTTGAGTCGGACTTTAAAGAAAGTGATTCTGATTCTGAAAATGTGTTTGTAAATTGCCGTATAGATGACGGAAAATCACAAACAATATGCTGTATTTCATAAATATTTGTGTTCATATATGGATTACAGACAGTAATCACGTGAGTAACATATTCTGCATGCTTTTCCCTTCATTGTGTTGTTTATTTAAGTAAAATCAGTTGACTAATACCTTATTTGTGATGTTTTTACTAACGCAACCTGAAATTTTACCGAACCCGAAAAAATCTTGCCCGTTCAGGGCTAAAATACGGACAAGCGTCTGCCCTGTAAAGGGTTAAATAAACAGAAGTTTTAACAGATCAAAAGATGATGAAATAGTCATGCAGCAACATGTGGTCCGTTGTGCAGTTGTCTGATACGCCTGGTCTATACACAAATTATGAAATTCTACAATTCAGCAACTACAAAACCACTCTAGTGGATTAACCAAGCACAATAAATAATTGGGTTGTCATGCACATCAACTTGCAGAAGATTAAACAAATAGTCAGTATGTTTGGAAATATGGTTAGTGGATATATTATATTTCTCCCACATCTTAAAAAATGCGTTCTTATAAGAGAAAAGCAAGCCTAGAAATAAGTCAAACAGACTGCAGCAAAGATGGATGTTCAGCACTGGAAACACACATACAAAAAGCAATGTCCAAAAACATTTAGAGCGCCCCCCAAGCATGTCTAAAATAGAATCTAATGCAAAGCAACGTTATACATAAGATCCCAGCAGTTTATCACACAAACATAAGAATGTATGGGAAAACAAGGTGCCATCAGTACATTTCAGTTGTTAAAATTAGTTTCTAATCTAACATAACTCATTTAGTTCATCCCACTTTTATCAATCTTTCCTAACAAACAAACAAAGATGTAAAAGAAGGTGTGCACTTTACATGACCAGTAAAGTGTTAACTGTTGTTACAATATGACAAAACATTATTATTACGGTACAAGAAGTAGTCACAAGCACATGCTATATAACTCAGGAGTTCCCAAACTTTTCAAGGCTGCTGTACCCTTCCTTCCTAGACCACATTCCTGGTTGTCCCATACCTACATCTGTTTACTGATGCGTTTCAGGAACCATCTTGTTTGAAGGTGAAACTATTTACCAGTGCATTGATCTACTCCTTATAACATCACACCAGGAGAGTCTCTGCTTTACAGCCCTGTCAAACAACTGACTACACTTCTAACAACATGCCCTGTAACGCTATCAAGCAACTGACTACACATATAAAAACATGCTCTGTAGCTCTGGCGAGCTACTAAGCACGCATATAAAACATGCCCTGGTGAGTTACTGAGAACACATAAAACATGCCCTGGCAAGTTACTGAGAACACATATAAAACATGCTCTGTTGCCCTGGCGATCTACTGAGCATACATATAAAACTTGCCCTGACGAACTACTGACTGCACATATATAATAATGCTCAATAGCCCTGGAGAGCAATTGAGCACATATATTAAACATGCACTGTAATCCTGGCGAGCAAGTGAGCACACATAAAAAACATGCTCTGTAGTCCTTGCAAGGAAGTGAGTACACATATAAAACAAGTTGCTGCCACGGCAAGCTAACTGCATATTTTTTTGAAAATATGCCCTGCAGCCTGGGCACCCAGGTCAAACTTGCCTAAAATGGGGATCAGGGAATGTCTTGAGAAGTAAAGACCAGTATAACACCAACCACATCACTTATGAGTGCAAATAAATCTATAAAAATATTAATCTATCTAGCACCACCATATTTCCAATGTGACTAAGGCATGTAATTACCCCCCCCCCCCCCCCATGTGTATCAAATTATTTAATGAAATTTGTATTTTTCACTAGTCTAACAACAATAAATTCTGTGCCAGCCTGAACTTACTCATGATCTCTATACATGCATAAAATATCATTATTCTGACATGAAATGTAACTGACTGGTGCTTGTTTTACCATACAAAACATCATTATTCTGACATGAAATGTAAGTGACTGGTGCTTGCTTTACCATACAAATACACTACAGACTGTAAGCATGACATGGTGTGAGTGAGCTGGTGTGCTTACTGAGATGAAGGAGGGTTCTGTGAGGAAGGCATGAGTTGCCCAGGCCCCACATGGGCCACGTGACTGAATGTCAGGGGACCTGAAATCTCTCGGCTGCGTCGATCTGGCCTGTGTGCAAGGATAAAACTCAACAATTAATGAAGTTTTGGCTCATGTTTCAAGTAGAGACATGGAATGAAACGAGAAGTAAGAGGAAGATATCTGGCACGTCATTACAAAGAGCTCGTTCTGACTATTAAGAGCCCTGACACTTTCTGTTCTTTGAAACAAATTAAATCTGTAATTAACAATGGTCTGGGTCAGCAGAGAGTAATAGCTAATTCAAACATTTGTGGGCCAGAGTGGATTAGAATAGTAACTTTCTGGCACACAAAAGTAATATTAGAAATGTATTGTAAGTAATGATTTTCTTGGATAGAAGGAGTAATAGCTAGGACTGAGTCAGCCAATATAACAACTGGCAGGGGCAGAAAGGAAAATATTCTTGAGGGTAATGTTTCTAACAAAGATAACCTTTCATGACTGAGGTCTTTCTCTAAACAAAGAAAATCCCATGTGAGTGCAGTAGTATCATATATATCTCATTATCACAATTACAGCAGAGGTCAACAGGTCAAGAAGAAATTTACACACTGATGTAGAACTAAGTGTGCTTTGAGATAAATGGGGCAAACTTTAAAGTTATAACGAATTAAATGAACAAGTGTGAGATAGGGAGAGAGAGACAGAGAGGAGGAGGGGGAGAGGAAAGAGGGGGAAGGAAGAGGGGAGAGACAGGGAGGGAGAGACAGGGAGGGAGAGAGAGTTACCACTAGTCTTTTATAAGATTGTGGACAGTATGTCCAGACAACTTCAAATGAAAGTTGTGCACCACAAAAACACCAGTGATAAAACCTGCAGCAATATTGACTGAAGTATCAACAACAACAAAAAATCAGAAATGAGACCTACAGCAAAACTGTATTATTAAAGTACCAAGAAGACACCAGACAATCTCAGGAACAACAAAGCATGTAAACTTACATACAGATTTTAAAAAAAATGAATAGCAATTCAGAATCAGAAGTCTACCTTTCAAGGCATAAAGAAACACTCATACACAGCTGAACATATCCAGTTTTTCATACGTAAATGTTAAAGTGCATTATAATGCGCCAGAGAAATGCCATGCTGTGTTATGTTTGCCGAACATGATGCCAAAGTTATGCCAAGTGTTGATTAGAGTTAACTATGATAAACTAAACACATAATCCAGAAAGTATACTCCTAGGTTGCTCAATTTCTCTCTTTAATGCACATGTACACACACATAGTCTTAAATTGCACAAGACATTATGGACAAGTGAGAAGCCAGACATAGTCATAAGAAGGTGGATTGCATTGTCTTAATAACCAATCTTCTGAACTATTTAGTTCTTTTTTAATAAATTTGTTTGTTTTCTTTTTTTTTCCCAGTAAGTTCCCTTCATTTCTTTCACCCTGTCGGTTTCCAGAGAAAGGAATTTCTAATGATACTATTTACAGGTTTTCTCAATATGTGTCCTATTTGGCGCCAGCTTCATTTTTTCACCTCTTGATTCATTGGTATTTTTTTAACCTCTCTCCTCAACCGGCTCTGTGGCATTTGAAACACAGCTGCAGGCGATTTGGCAGCAGTCTGCCTTGTGTTGGTTCTCATACAAAGGTGTTAGTGCCAGTCGTTCAAAACTCAATGACAAATTACTAAACGTAAATTTGCCAAGAAACCTCAAAATAAAAAAAAATGCTGTAGTTGACTGACAGGTCCTGTAAAGGATATGCAACTAACTCACTCTCCATGAGCTCCACATTGGTGATTACGTTATATCATTTTAATCCTTCTATTAAAGCCACTCTAACCCACATTAACGAAATCGCTTTGTCTGTCCTTACACTTAGATATCATGGGACAACACAGAACGAACATATATAGTAAACACAAAATAATCCACTATAATACTGCCAGTTAGTGATTTAGTAGCAACAATGTCAGTCATACTAGAAGCAGTCTCATCTGCAATACCTTACATTAACATCATATTACATACAATCATTAGTGTCTGAAACACAGCATATGCATTCCAATTAAACACTGATTAATAGTGCCAGTAAGTTTCATACAGTTCAAACAAATGAAGAAGTTTATGCAACACTTACAAGTTGAAGATATGTGAGCTGAAGAAGCAGGCATAATACACATATTCACTTCATGATTATGAAAGCTTATTTAATGTCTGTAACAACTACATGCTTGTCGCAGATAAATTATTTTGCAATAACCTACAAAACATGACAACTCATACAATAACATCACAAAAAGACATTTCTTATTTTTAAAAATGGTGACGTTTATTCACCTATAATAAATGATCACACTAACTAGTTTTCCAACTAAATCAAATGACAACGGCATTTTATTATCCTCAATAAATTATCTTCGCCTGCATTATAGGCAACACTTTCTGTTTCTTCTGTCCTTCAACTGCACTGGAGCAGAAGTCCCAAACCAACACACTCCAAGTTGCCATATCTTTGGCTCATCCATGCAGTTCTGTCCAATTTTTCCTCACAATATTCATCTCTGTATTTAATTCTCTTCTCCATGAGTTTTTAGGTCTTCCTCAATTTCATTTGCCCTATGAGTTCTAGACAAGTGACTTTCTAATTATACTATTCTCAAGTTTTCTTGATGTGTGTCCTATCCAGTGCCTTTTCTTGAGTTCTTGATTCACTGATATTTGTTTAGTTCTCTTCACGAGCTTCACGCTGGTGAATCTGTCATACCATTTTAGTCCTCCTATTCTGCATAGGCAGCAATTAATGCATGTTTGTACAGTGACTGGCTGCATATTATTCACTTACAAAAACTGACAATGCACTGTGCACCTACAACTGGGCACACTGTGATCACCAATAATAATCCACGACATTTTCCTCATCAATAATAATCACCTGTTTTAATCACATCTACAATATTTGGTTACAGTTCTTCACCTACAAAAATCTAGCTTTATTTTGCTTCTCTACAAGAATACTTAGAATTTGTTTTTACAGCTAACTTACAAATTATATCTCTAAAATTAAGCTGCATTAGGTACTGCTATGTTTTAAAATGTGCCTCATATTATTAATCATAAATCCCTGTGATCACCATAGAATAGAACCTTCAACAATCTACTATATATATAAAAGGGAATGTTTGTGTGTGTTCTATGTGCGTTCCCGAACGGTCCATCCGATTGAGATGAAATTTTGTACAGATGTTCTCACTGAAATAGTTAGTTTAAAATCAACAATTTTTCCTCAAGCACGAAAGAAAAAGGCATTGCGAGCTTCAGAAACAGACGAGCAACGGGAAGCAAGACTGGAAACCAATCGAGTACGCACTGCTCAAGCACGTTCATCTGAAACAGGCGAGCAATGGCAAGCAAGACTGGAAACCGTTCGAGTATGCGATGCTCAAATAAAAAGTGTATAGAGATAATGTATATTGCAGTAAAATAGAATCTATTCTATTTAAAACTATTCCAAAAAAAAAAAAAGTTATATTTATTCTCTGGTAGCTAACAAAATATCAATAAATTAGCTACGAGGGCCCCGGGGCAGAACGCATACTCTGTGTGCTTAGAGAAATGTATTTGAATGTATAATGACTACTTACATGAATTAAATGAGACGCTCCCCATCAGGGGCTAGGCGACGCCGGGCTGGGTCGCCAGCTAGTTTCTTATATATCTTGACTTTTAATTCTCTTTATTTTTTTCTATAAGACTTAGCTCTGAACTTCCTTGAACAGACAATGAATGAATGAATGAATGAATGAATGAATGAATGAATGAATGAATGAATGAATGAATGAATGAATGAATGAATGAATGAATGAATGAATGTATATGGGGAAACTGTAATAAAGCAGACACAATATTTCAAAAGCTATATATAACCCAAATATCAATTTCTGCATTAACAACATATCTAGCAGCTTTAGATTTTGACAAAAGAATTTTACTTACGGTTTGCTTGCCCTTTCATCTGCTTTAAAAGAAAACCTGCGCTTGTTTCTACTGCTTTTTTGTTTGAAAATTTCCATCACAGCCAATCTGTCCTCTTCTGCAGTATAGAACATACATTTAATGACATTACAGCAAGATTAAAGTGCTTACTAAAATCATTTGTAAATTTATTTTGTCTTATCTATCCACTAGTGGACTGAAGGCAACCATACAGTTCACTTTCTGGTCCTTGCCGGCTGTTAAAAATTGTGGGAAGAGAGAGGGAGGGAGGGAGGGAAGAGGGAGGGAGAGGGGGGGGGGGGGGAGAGAGAGAGAGAGAGAGAGAGAGAGAGAGAGAGAGAGAGAGAGAGAGAGAGAGAGAGAGAGAGAGAGAGAGAGAGAGAGAGAGAGAGAGAGAGAGAGAGAGAGAGATATGCATGCTCAGGAAGATGAGAAGTGGAAGACCACAACATAGATGGATTCAAGATGTGGTATATAATTTACACATACCAGCAACAGTAGCATTATATCTGGCTTATGGGGGGCTGAGTGGTCTCGAGGTATGGTGTCCGCCTCGAGTGATGGAGGTCCCGGGTTCAGGCCCCGGTGATGACCGGGATTTATTTAAAAAAATCAACCTGGACTTCCAGTAATAAAATTTCCCCTGGTCTCTGGGTAGTGAGATCGGATGCCCGTGTGTATTGTTGCGCACATAAAAAATCCCTTGGCGGTTGGAAATCGAAAAAGAGTAGCCTTACGGCGCTGCCCGGGCAAAATTTCGAGTTAAAAATCTACCCAAAGTATTTCAGGATCCTTGCCGATGCAACGGAGTTCGTGCATTAAGCTGAGTTTCTCCAGACTCAACGACTAAACTAAACGACTGGCTTATGGTAGAGATAAATTTAGAAAGACTGTTATTGGAGCAAAGTTCTGTACAGAACACACCACTGGATGATGGTCATGACTGCTCTCCTGCATACTAGGGGAGTCTGTGGCGAAGTGGTCAAACCATCTGCCTTGCACTCCGAAGGTCATGGGTTTGATTCCGGGTTACGTCTTTCGATTCACAAGTGCATTTTCTCGGAGTCTCTTAGGTATCATCTCTGGACCTATGGAATTTGTGCTTTGTGTGACGCTTTCAGCAGATCGCCCCGTGGAAAGAGACAGAGCCATGTGGGATAAAACCCGTTGCAATGAAGTCGATCCTCTCGACTTTAAAACTTCCTACATGTTCACTGTCAGGAGTCTCATTTCTTATAGTTTAACAAAAACAAAACAAACCAAAAAAGAAAACACAGTAAAATTACACATCCAAGAAAAATGAATGTTGTCTCATTTACTCATTGCATATTTCATAGGTAACAGAACTAATCATATTTAACTGTAGTTCCATAGTTTATAGTAGGCAGTAATAGTGCAGTAAATAGATCATACCACTACAGTCTCAGTTGTTATGGAGTTTGTGCATTGTGGTGAAATTCTTCCTGTGGATGTCTTATGCATTTATAAACAAGCAATGATGGTCCTTGAAATCAACAAATAACAAAGCAATTAATAGCCACATCTAACCTGCTTTGTTATCTTTGAAGTAAACGATGTGCTGTGAGTCTATACCATTAAGTATGTTCAGTGAGCCATCTTTATGTAGCGGCCGTGTCTGTGAGGAAACAAAACCAAGAAACTGATGACAAATTACATTTCAAAACTATTAACTTCAACAAATACTGCATCTTTCTAGCCGATGGTGTTATTATTTCAAAGAATCTACCTTTTACATCAGGGGAGCTAAATATTTTGGACGTCACAAATCAATCTGAAAATGTGGTATATATCGTAGCCCGCACAATAAATAAGTCTTTTAAAATTTTGATCTGGACCTTATAAGCAACTATAAGGAACAATTTTAACAAAATCATGTATTACTAATTGTTCAATGTGATTCTTCTACATTTTCTTCACTCCAAAGTACAGTCTTTCATAGCTGTTTTTGAGTTTTATTTCATGTAATAACTTTCTTTAATAAACCTAGCAATCTTTTACATTGTAAATTTCAAAAGAACAAAAAACAAATATATTTTGAATTAAATGTTATTCCTAAGATGATAGTAAAAGTGAAATAGAGATCAAGATGAGAATATATTAACACTTAGAGAGATAAATAACACAATAAACAGATTGCTGGACATATCATGGACAGAAGAAAACTGGAATGTGTCATGAAAAAAGGTAGGTTGGAGGAAACATGAGATGTAGAAGAGGAAAAGGAGAAAGCTGGAATATGTCTAACAACCGGAAAATTGGAGGGAAAATGGGATGGAATAAACCTAGACAGAAGCTAGACAACTTGGCAGTGTGCAATGGAAGAACATCCTGTATTAGAAAACTGGAAAACACTCAAGACAGTAGAGTACATCAACAAACAGTAGGTCAGCATGGCCAAATGGATAAGAACCCATGTTCTTAAACATCTGATGTGCTGATGCTGAGGTAAGGGGTTCAACCCCTACACCGGACAGTTGGATTAAAATGTTAAAATATCACTCTTGACTTGGGGACATTAATTACAAGTACCTCTGAAGTCAGAGAGGGTTTGCCTGATGGCAAGGGCACTGGTAATAGGTAAAGCTAATCCACATGCAAAATTCAGTCCAGCCCTACAAGAAGTAGTATGTATGGACGTCACTTGAGTTCAAAGCAAAGCGAGCGCAATACAAAAAATAAATCAACAAAAATATAAAGTGGAATGCTGTACAAGAATACAATCACAAGTGACAGAATGGATGTTGAGACTAGAAAGTATTTTTGGCACACAAAAACAAACACCCCTTCTCTTTACCTCTGTTCCTATCCTACCTCGTGAATGATCTTTCAATCCCATCTCAAAACTTTGCCTTAGCTTACATTTTCCTCTCTATGTGACTTCATTACCTATGGAGCTCGTGGCACATTAGTTTAATTTTAGTGCCTTTGGATTTTGGTGCCTCTATATAATCTAAGCCAAGTGACTTTATTGTAGTTTTTTAATGCAGTTGTATCAGTGCCTTTGTTGTTATGTACTGATGAAGGCTTTCTGGCCACAATCTATCAATTGTTATTGTGTTCTTGTAAAGTTGACAATGTGATATACAAGTAAATGGGCATATTTTGTTAAGCAAGTGAATCAATACAGTTATCTCGGCAGTCATAACATCTGATAGGAGATGCCTTGAAGAGATTAGAACAAGAATTGCCATTGCGAAGGTAGCTTTTTGCAAGATGAAAAACATACTGACCAATATAAAGATTTCAATTGAAACGAGAAAAAGAGTGTTGAGGTGCTACATAGAATCTATACTTTTGTATGGATGTGAAGCGTGGACAATAAGCAGTCAAGCTGATAAACAGCTGATGGCTTTGGAAATGTGGTTTCTGAGGAAAATGCAAAGAATACCATGGACAGATAGAAAAACCAATGAACAAGTCCTTCAAAAACAAATGAAGATTGTAAACTGATTAGTCATTAGATGTAGACAGTCAAATTTTTTTGGGCATGTTATGAGAAGAAATGACTTGTAGAACTTGGTGACAACTGGCAAGATCGAAGGGAAGAGACCAAGGGGAAGACAGAAGTAAATACCTGGAAGGCTTGGCCACGTGGCATGGTCGAGACAGGAACACAGAGCTGATTCAACGACTCTGGTGATCGAGTGAGATGGCAGAACATGACTGCCCACGCTTATTGGCATGGCACATGATAGGATGGATGGAAAGTTGATAAATTTCACTATGCGTTTACTTTTATTTGTTAATTTGTTATTTTAGTTTTACTGCAGTTCAATTGTTTAATTTCTGGTTGAGATAGTAGGCGGCGGACATGCATGGCAACCAACACCAAAAGGCATAGATAAAAATTAGAAGATGATGATGAAAGGAACTAGAAGACCTAGAAGTGACAGCAGAGGGTACGATAATATGAAGTGATACCATAAGGAGAATGTAGCAATTGTATTTCATGGCACAAAACATGCAATGTCTTTCTCTTGTGTCAACACAGAAGCCACAAATAATATTTGGCACAATTTGTTGTCTGGCAAAGTTCACTGCATCATGCATGGTTCACTGTGCAGTATGCACCTCACGAGATGCAGCAAAATATGCCAGGCAATAACACATGCAACCAATTGTTTGTGCTTCTGTGTTCAAAGTCACTAACAGAATACAATGTTTTGAATTTCTCTATTTTCTTGTATTATTTGCTTTTCATACATCTTAAAATAAATACTGCACACATACTTTCCTAAGGCAGAGTGTCTGCACCCATTCAGCACTGTTGACATCAAATATGAACACTGAATTCTCAGAGTAGCAGGCCAGGTATGGGGCAGAGTAACCTGTCAAAACACACCAATCATGAATGAGGTCAAGGCTGTGTGAATCAATATGCCAGAGCAGAAATAACATTTATAGATAAATCACCATGTAGCATGTCTCTGGCCATGTCCTCCTACCTCATGCACCCTGATGCCCATTGTGGCTGCAGTATCCTGTGTCCATCTTCGACCCCTGCCTCTTTTTCCTAGGACTATGCTGCCCATTACTGTTCTTTCCAAGCCATTGTGACGTTTAATAGTGTCCAGAATATGGTTAGCTTCAGTGAAATGATATTGTTTATGAGCCAGATGTCTTCCATGTTCTGATCTTGTACAATGTCAGTATTTTCTTCTTCATGGTCCATGATATTCTATTAATTTGTCTGTAGCATTTAATCTCAAAAGAATTTTCTTGTTTAGAGATTGCAAAATAATTCACAGCTCACATACATATGCTGATACATAAAAGATGCATGTTCTCAAACATGTTACTTTAACTTGTTGTTTCATAGGATCTTAATACTGTTTAATGTCTGCATTGCTATGGTCAGCTGCACTGAAGTTCTTTTAAACATTACCCATTGATGTTGTATTGAGCCAAGATTTTCAAAGTTTGTGACATTTTCAAATTTTTTCATTGTCAATTATAATCTTTGGTTGGTATATAGTTTTGCTCATGGACATTATTTTTGTTTTGCTTCAAGTTCAGACAAAGATTTTCATTCTCACTGTGTCTCTTGACAGACAGGATCAGTTCTTTAGCATATTTTCAGAGGAGAACTGTGTCATCTGCATATCTAACTTTCAGAATTTGTTTTCCACACATTACAAATAAATATATTGGAGAAAACACTAAGTTATTTAAAATACCACAGATTAGTTTACTATTATCATCATCTAAGCCAATTTATGCAAGCAAACATTGTGTCCTTTCAGGAAGACTTTTTACCTGAAAACAAGAAAACAAAATACTAACTGAACAAAATTTAAACTTAAAACTATAGCACTGTATGGCTGTGGAATTTGGTTAACCATGGCAAGGAAAACTATGTGGAAATCAATGCAGGGTGGATTGTTTGGTACAGACTGAATAAAGGAATTGTAAGTGTTCACCTCCTCCTCCCTCTCCTCTCTTATTCGGCTCTTTGACGGAGTTAACAATGCAATTCATAATCCTGCATACTGCGTTCTAAACTCAGTGATTCAAGACTCAATTTAAAAACAGACTGGCCCATACAAAGGCATGAGTGCCGGTCATTCAAAAAGCAATGGCAAACTGTTGAATGTAAACTTGCCAAGAAATCACGAACAGCCAAAATATGCTGGGGTTGACTGTGATGTTCTGTAAAGTATCACCAACTAACCAAACAACACCCCCCCCCCCAACACCAATTTCTGTCAAGCCCTCCTATCCACTTGTAGTTCCTAGCATGTGTTTGGTCACAAACTATTCAAATGATGGTGAGCTGCCTAGTACAGAAAATGAGAAATAGCTACGCTACAAAGCAATTAGTTGGTAGGAAACTAGAATATATAAACAATACTCACTGATAGAAAGAGGTGGGGCAGGCCACATCAACTCTTGAAGTCTGCTGCGATTGCCATTACTGTCAACATATACTCCGACAACTATGTGAGAATGACAAATACAGGTTATTACTTCTTCAATAAATATCACAATTTATTGAAATCGTATTTACACACACTGGGAGCCGCAGTGGCATAGTGGCTAGCATGTTTGCCTGCAGGCCTGGTGGTTATGGGTTTGAATTCACATCAAGATAGATTTGTAATATTTGCCTGAGTTCCCAGGTCGATCCAGTGGGCACCAGGAAATGTTCTGGGAAGTACAGGTAACCAGTGTAATACTGACCACATCATCCAATGATAGCCAATGGGTCTACACAAATACGAGGCTAGCACCATGTACCAACTCCACGGCAAAGGGGTTACAGACGCGGTTCGTGATCCCGCATACCTGGGTTCGAAACACAGCTGCGCGGCGATTTGGCAGCAGACCGTGTTGCTCTGGTTTTTTACGAAATGGTATGAGTGCCGGTCGTTCAGAAAGCAATGGCAAACTACTGAACGTAAACTTGACAAGGCATCAACAACAGCAAAATATGCTGGTGTAGACTGCAAACTGTCATGTAAAGGATATGCAACTAACTAACCATGTTCCAAATATGCCTCAAGCATGGAAAAGTGTCCTTTACTTTACTTTTATATTTAGAATACAGGCAATAAATTTTGAAGCAAAAGCTAATTTTTTTTTTTTGGTAAATGAAAATTATTACTCTGAAGATACAATAAGCTAGTATCACTGTTTAGTGTCACTAATTTTAAAAACACACATGTAATGTTTCTTCAGACATCATTTGCTACATATAAATGTGGTTTGGACATAATTAATCTACAGGTAACGAATTGATTTCATTTCACTTATATCAGCGATTCTTAAGTTCTTTTGGGCTCCTATCACTTGTCCCCTAGACTACGTCTACAGATTCCCCACACATAAACAACACATAAAACTACTTACAATTAAGTGTGAGTTTCAAATTAAAATGCTTGCTACCATTAATATAGATATTTTGATTTGCAGCAAAAGCCTTGCAATATGATTGGAAATGATATTGCAGAATGTATGTGGCACTAGAACACGAACAAGTCTTTTAAAATACTGTGAATATGCCTATATGGCCTGATCATCTTCTCAAAGACAGTAGAAAGTAAAAACACTTTCTCAGATAGCGAAACTGAACACCATGAACATTAAAACAACAACAGAATACTTACTACTAAACACCAGAAGGTATTCCTTCTGAGATAGTTCCACTGCATACAAGGCATCAACTAGGTTTTGTGTCAGGAAACTTAAACTGTTGTCTTCTGTGTTGACTAAGGCTGGAAAAAAAATAGAAAGAGGAATGATCATGATCATGATATGAATACATAAGAACAATAACAGATACCAAAATATTTATTTGTATGTGAAAGGCGATAAAAAGGGGTGATTTATCTGAAACTGAATTTTACACAAAGCAAACCAAGATGCATGTGAAACATGGACAAGCTGAGAAACATCTATTGGCAGTATAAATTTATTTTCTGAGGAAAATGCAAAGAATACTATTGACAGACAGAAAAACCATAAATTGATATGAGACATTATGCATTGTTATGAGGAGAAATAAATGTAAAAACTTTGTGACAACTGGATAACTTTATGGGGAAAAACAATGGAAAAGACAAGGACACAACTGTGTGGCTTGGCCACATGGCATTATTGGAACAAGAATACAGACCTAAATCAGAGTATGGTGGTTGTGTCACATGGCAAAACTTGACATCTATGTGAGCAACTCAAACTGATGGGGTTCAACAATACCAGAACACACAATACAAACTTCAGAATATCTCTACTGTGATTGCTTATAATAACACGTAGAAAGCAATTCCTGGATGGCAGGCATTTTTACATAATAAGTTGTAAGATATACTTACCCTGGGGTAGTGGACCAGATAAAATAACTACGAAGGCCAATGTGCACACTAGAAACCCCTAAGGAAGTTGGAAACTGAACAGAGCCAATCAAGTAGACTACAGCACAAGCAATTTCAAATTTAGACAGCCTACTCACAACAGCCTACTCATGGGATCACACTTGTATTCTCACAGGTGCTACATAGTTCAAGCACTGTGCTGAAATGCTCCTTGTGCGAGGAGACGAACTTATAGAGATATCCATGTGCTAATCAGTTTTAACAACAAAACAGGGGAAGTTTATAACTTTTAGATAAATGTGAGGCCTTGACTATACTGAGTTTGTGTAAGGTACTACTACTACTAAAAGTTGCGTATCCCTTATGGGACATTGCAGTCAACACCAGCATTTTCAGCTGCTGTTGATGTACTAGGCAAGTGTTACGTTCAGTAGTTTGCCATTGCTTTCTGAACGACCGGCTCCCATTCCAGCACGTTATAATACAACGTGACACGGTCTGCTGCACAGATTGGTCGCAGCTGAGATTCGAACGCCTGGTACCCGGTTCACGAACCGTGTTCGCAAGCCTTTAGCCATGGAGCACGGAGCACAGTGTAGGGTACACTGTCCAACTATTTCTTGGTTTTCCCCTAGCTCTGTAACCAAATCTTGTTCTGTTGTAGGTACAAAGCGGTCAATGCTAGGGCTTCACAAGCATGTGAGAAAGCAAAATGAATTGTGCCTTGCTTTTTTCTCCTTCTGCAGGTATAAGAACTTCATCTTTTGGTCAAGCAGTTTCCTTAAGGTCTTAAAGTGCAGCAGTATCCTTGACGGTATCTGTATTGCACTTCTGGGAACACTGACCTTTGCTGCAGAGTTCAAGCCATTTACAATATTATTTGAAAACAAATAGGTAAACATAGACAATGCAATAGTTTCACATATACAATAATCAAAACTAGCAGACGGTACTATGCATTTCAAATGTGAAGACCCATAACCATTAGTAAGCACAATCGGTGTTAGTCTGAATATGTGTGCCAACAGTGTTAGCAATGTGGTAACCAGTAGAGGCTATTTAAACAAACTATGAAACTAACTGTGGCTGATGACACTAGTTCTGTATTGGTTGACTATTTTTCTATTGCCCGTGCATAGCGCTTGTCTCGCTTCACCCAGATTTGATGTTTCTTGCAGTGTAGTCTTGGTAAGAAATTCATGCCCATGCTTGGTCCCCATTCATGTCACATCCATCCATTTTTAACTGTACACAGTATAGGCGAAGAGACCAACATGATTACTCTGGTAATTTGAGTACGACAATTCTGATTAATGTAACCTAAACCCATTAAAATTGTTTTCCCATTTATAAAATTTAACATTTAGTGTTAATTATGCCTTTGTATTACCAGGGCTCCAAAGCGGGAGTGATGAATTAACACAGGAAATCTTCTGTACAAGTCGTAAAAGTTTATTAGAGAGAGTTGGTCTGAGACTGATCACCTCACTTAAAGCTTGCATAGGAAGAAGAGGAAGGAATATTAAATGAATTTCATCACATTCTTTTCCTAAAAACATGTGTTTGCCTATACTCCAGTAGGAATCTTACACATTAGAGGAACAGGAAGAAGAGTTTCATTTGATTATGTTCTTTCCTAAAAACACACATTTACAACACTTACTCATGGGTGCAGCATCTCCTTGCACACAATAAATAGCAAAGCATGATGGGTAGCCAACACAAAGCCGATCACTCATCATTTCTACACACTGCACATGACCAGGCACCTGAACATGAGAAGTGAGGTTAACAAATCACAGAAGTAAAAACAAAATTCAACAGACATTCACTACCAGATAGTGGATTAAATGCAATGAAAATTAACCTGCCTGATTATGTACCCTGTGCATACAATATTAGTATTATTCCTGTCAAATATGGTGGATAGGCTGTTCAGCTGTTAGGGCCTCTGGAGTGTTTTTGTTTCTGGCTATGGTTTGCTTATGCATTTTCCTCATGCTGGACATAGTTCTGTCAATCGGCTACTGAATTAAGTGCATGGAGCGACATTTGAGCTCTGCATTTCGAGTAGAATGGTTTTACATCTATCTGCAGTTGTTAGTATTGTGAACTGCATGTTTAGAAAACTGAAGGACAGCTGGCTGCTGAACTAGCTGGTTTTGCATTATGCAGAAATGTGTTTGAAACTGCTGCTTCTGTCGACGATGAACTGTAACTTTAGTGGCAGACTATTGTGTTGGCATACTGAGCGGCCTTATGCATGATTGCCTGGGTGTGATTGGTTTTTCGGGACTGCTGTCTGTTCCACTTTTCACTTGAGACAGTGAGGAGCATTTTGTATGATACTCATTGGGACAGGAATGGAGCATTATGGGGTAACCCTTTGCCATGAAGTTTGAATAGCAACTAACTAACTAACATACAAGATTACACAGTCAATACTAACATACAAGATTACACAGTCAATCTGCATTTTAATCCAAGATAATCTGCTAAACAAACAAGAACAGTGAGTACAAAATCAAAAACATCATGTTTTGATGTTGAAGACTGAAATGAACCAGCAATGTTCACAAGCTTCGTTAACTCCAGCGAATGCCCTATTTCTTGTATCTATATCTCATGAAGACCACTAAGTAAATTATACAATAAACAATAATATAAAACACACTTTTCTGACCTTAACTTCCATAGCCTACTTTTAATAAGGCTAAACTAACTCACAAAATCCTATTTCAAAATGCCCCACGCTACCTTTGGCCATTGTTTAAATATAATGCAAGACGTAGCAAACGACTAAATATACTTCATGTCCTAAACGTAGGATAGACATATAAAACAAGCTTAGCATACTCTGCCACTCAGTTGTGGAATAATCTTCCACAAGAAATCAAAGACACCACCAGTCATTATACATACAGTCGCAACCTGTTTGAACACTACCTCAGGACAGACTACATGCCCCCTTTAAAAAAAACAGCAACAAAGACAATAATAATGGTAAATTATCTTGAACGACAACTAGCCAGAAAAAAAAAACATTCCCATATGTGTGGCGCGTTACACCCATCTTGGGTATTTACGATGCCCATGTTAAACATTGCCTCAACGAGTCATGTATTATTGATTATTTTTCATGCGTTTTAATGCTTATTGTTCTTTTGTTGTCAAAGAATTGCTTCATAAGAGATGCTGAATGAAAGAATGTATGAGAGGAAATAGAGAAGAAGGGCAGAATGTCAGATGGGCCTGTGTGCCCAATTCTTAACCCTTTGAAAATAAAGAAAGATAAAGATAAAGATAGCATTGGTTGGCCACTAAATACAATACCATAGCTTCACCCTCCAGTAATGCACAGAAATTGTAGTATCTATCCACTAAACACTACACCAACATAGCTGCAATAATGGACAGAAGCTCTCTATCCAATTTCCAATACGGCAAAGAATGTGTATGTATCTAATCTCTAATAAAGCAAAGAATGTATATCTATTACAATCTCCAATATAGCAAAGAACTTGTATCTACTCAATCTCCAATAAAGCAAAGAATGTATATCTTTCCAATCTCCTGTCAAGCAAAAATTTGTCTATCAAATCTACAGTACAGGAAAGAATTACTAGAAAAGTAAAAGTTTCTATCTCATAACTGTAATAAATGATAACAGTCTGAAGAAAGGATGAGATCTAGAGAATAGTAAAAGGTAGTTGCATGTCCTTTACAATATGCTGCAATCAACCCCAGCATTTTTTGTTGCTGGTGAAATACTAGACAAGTTTATGTTGGGTAGTTTGCCATAGCTTTCTGAACAACCAAAGCTCATGCCACTGTTAAAAATCAACACAAAGTGGCCTGCAGCTGATTTTGAACCCGGTATGTGAGATTAGACATTGGCCATGCAATAGAAATGGTCAAAATTATGTATGAAGGAATTATTAACATCTAGAAGGATGAACAATAACTTCAAAACTAGCATATTCAATAGAAATATACTCAATTATACTGCATGGTGCAGATCCAGAACATTAAACAAGGTATTGGAAAATCAAAAATAGGCCCTAGAAATATATGTATCTAAAGAAGAAAATGTTACATTTCATGTAAACAAGAGTTGAAGCCCTAGAGAAGCTAGAAATGAAAAGTGAGTTGAAAAGGAGGGAGAGACAAATCAAATATTTTGACCACATGTTGAGTTTAGTTTAGTCGACGGATCAACATCACGGCACACAGGTGTAATCCATAAGTGCTCAGTTCTACTCCTAACTCAAGCCTGTTGACCACATTAAGACATAAAACTTATACAAACCACACTGAAGACAGTCAAGGAAGAAGTAGAGTAAATAAGTGGGAAGATATCATAACAGAGAGAAACTGCAGGATGTCAGAGCATGCCACAGTAGCCACAAAGAGAAAATGTTGGCGATCCATTGCATCCAACCCTCAAACTGGAGATTGGCCCTTGACTGAACTGAATAAAGCTTAAGAGTATCTGTAGTCTGACTAGGAAATGAAGTGCAATAACAAAAAAAATCTGTTAACCATGTTGAAAAACACAGTTTCAATGTTTGCAGTAAGAAATTATTCACAGTGCAACAATAAATCACAATAGCAGTGGTGGTAGCATGGTGGTTAGTGCACTCGCTTGCCAAGAGTGTGGTCCAACTTCAATCCCCAGCAGTAGCAAGATTTTGGAGTCTTCAGTCCAACCAACATTTCAAGGGTTGATATATTGGATAGCAAATACTTTTCAGAATTTTCTGGAAAAGACAGTGGTGTGGAAGAGAACTGGCCACTCAACCTCATTATTTCTTCTTCTTCTGCCTTTCATATCTCAATGGAGCAAAGGCTCTCAATCAACTCAAGTGAAAGCCTTTTTTTCAGGACTAGTTGGATTTTATTACTAGTTTTCTGCAGGTTGATTTGATTATATTATAATCAGTCTCACAGATTATAATCAGTTTCACACCAACTCTCCGCAGTCACTCCCAACTTCATTATGCAGTGACCTAAAATATGTGAAGATCTAACACTCTAAACCTACTGGCAGTTTCTACATAGGACTACCTTTACCTCTGAACAGTAAATCACAAACTGTATTTATTGAAGTAACAACAGTACCTGAATGTCTTTCATTTTACGATACTTCTGCCTGGTTTTGTTAACTTCATAAACCTGAACAGTTCGTTTGATGGCAACACACAGACAGCAAGAGCTGCCTCCATGAGGTTGTCTTATTTCACCGTGGCAGAATGCACTGCAGCCTTTGGTTTCGTTGATCTTCAGAGGCTCAATTTCATGACCTTCTAATACTGACAGATGTAGCAGTTTTATATGACGCTGTTTACCTGAAATCAGAAGACAGTGTAAAGATGTAATTTTTAACTATTTCTGTATGTGTCACCAGTCTTAGTAACAACTTTTTAATTGTGAACATCTCCCCAATCTCTGAGGCTCAGTGTACTGTTTTGTATTTTGCTATAAATCTAGTTTTTCAATGATTATGTATATTTCAAGTTTGGAGAGTTCTAAAGCAAAATATCAGAAATGTGCCCATTTTCTGTGTTTTACTGTTCTGTGTTTACACCATTACTGTTTGGTGGTAACTCTATTAAATCAGTTATGTTGGCGATGTACACAATATAGACTTGTCAAGATTAAGCATCATTAGTAACATCTATGCCGGTCTCCCTGGCCTAGGACTTAGCGACTTTCTCCATAATTTCATATACTCTCGTGAGTAACGTGACGTGTGTGAGAATCGGTGGCGGTTCTCTCCACGTCAGTAACTTACGGGGTATGTGAGCCAGTTGCTCAGAAAGCAATGACAAACTACTGAGCATAATCTTGCCAGAAATCAACAATCAGCTGAAAGATGCTGATGTTGACAGTGATGTCCTGTAAAGGATATGCGAACAAAACAAAAACAAAAAAAACAAAGTAACATCTATAAGTGTTGTATTTATTTAACAGATAAAGACACAAATGTTTGTAATGGATTCAATGCAATCACTGACTTCAACTAGTTAAAAGTAATATACTAAGTCTAGTACCCCAAATATAACCAAAAAAAACATATATAATCTCTAACAAGCGATTTAGTGGGTATTCAGCTATTTTGTTAAATTATTAATTCATGCGAGTGTGATGAACAAATTAATTTGTGTTTTTAATTATTTTTTTAAAAATCACAAAAGTGATACCAAAAATAAATGTGATTTCAAATAAACACAGATTCTACCTACTTAGTGCTTTCATTCTTACTAACATGTGCTATGCCAAAAGGGGTGGGCGGTCATATAGGGGTGGGCAGTCATGACTTGCCATCTAATATGATCACCGTCTTGGGTCAGGTGTATGTTTTTGTCCCATTCAAGCAATCACACCCAGGTGTTTGTATTTATCTCTTTGTCTATCTCTTGCTTTCTCCATCATGTTTGTCAGTTGTCACTAAGTTTTCAAGTTTATTTCTCCTCATAATGTGCCCAACAAATACTGACTCTACGTCTAATTTCTTGAATCAATTTATCCATTGACTCATAATTTACTTGGCATCTGTAAAGAAGGTAGTTTGTCATTGATTTCCTTCTTAGTGGTGATCATACTGGTCGGTGATCATAGCAACTGATTCTCTAAAGAGATCCTCTATCTTAGTGGTTCTCAACCTTTTTTGGCCCATGCACCCTTTTACTATGTGATCAGAATGTCATTCCCCCCTTTTTTTCCCCGCACGCACGCATGCATTCACGCACACACACACTCACTCTCACACATAATTGAAGAAAGGGGGACGATCACGTTTTGTGTGGTCCTGAAGCCAGTTTGAGTCTGCCAATCTGTGATCTTAATTCTTACCCCCCCCCCCCACCCCAGAACCCTTGAATGCCCCCCTGGGGGTGGGGAATTCCCCACAGTTTGAGAACCACTGCCTATCTATTGCAAACTTGAGACCATAACCAACAACAATCTGTTGGCTGATCTCAAGTTCAATCCACCACCTAAACATGGTTAACATGGTTGGACATTGCCCTGGTTGGGTGCCTACGAGAGTACTCCACCATGTTCAAGGATGTCCCATAAGCTGGCAGAGAGAAGGATGTGTGTTTATGTTCCAGTGACATAAACAACAGCTGTGACCCTAGAACTGTGTGAGGCAGACATTATTCATAGTTATGACACAACAGGGAAGCCGCCATAGCACAGAAGCTAGCAAGGCTGGACCCAGTGATCGTGTATCCCAATCTTCTTTGGGGCTTTGATTTTTTCCAATTGACTTGCGTATGCTAGACCCATATTTGTATAGATCACTCGGTAGGTGGTGATGTCAGTATCACCACCATCTTCATTTCCCCGATATCCATTTGAGGCTATGTTGATCTGTTACATAAATAAACACACATAGTATTGCTTGGCGCTCACTAAAGGAAAGGAAAGAAGTAAAGAATAGAGGACACACTAGACAACATAAAATTTGAAAGCTATAGTTACCAATCAGGATTCGAACCTGTCACCTCCAAATGGCGACAGCGCCTCAATGCGTTTATTTATGTAACTGTTTCAGTGGCCTCAACTGGTTCCCAAACTGATCTCCTAGGTCAGTGGTTCTCAACCGGTGGGGAATTCCCCCCCCCCTCCCCGAAGAATTTTAGGGTTTCTAGGGGGGGGGGGGGGGGGGGGGGGGGAAATTAAGATTATTTCAGAATCGTGTTAATGCAAGAACCGATTCCTTGATATTGTTTTTCCCTTCATATTGTACGGTTCTATATGTCTCACCACTTCTAAAATTCAATTTATAAGGTAAGTAGACCCACAAATTATCTTTATGTGGACGTCTAGACTTGTTTTAGTATGTGCTATTAAATTTAGCTTCCATTATTACGTATACTGTGTAGGGACGGGGGGTGGGATTTTTAGGTAGGAAATACGAAAGGGGGGAATGACGTTCTGAAAATATGGTGAAGGGGGGCACGGGCCAAAAAAGGTTGAGAACCATTGTCCTAGGTTGATCTGGGAACATAGATAATTTTCAAAATCTGCTTCAATTCGGATCCAAACCCATGATCACCAGACGGCTGGCCATGTTAGCCCAGCTTAAAACAGGTGCCAGAAAGTTTTTGGGGAAAGTAAAGACAGCTGGCATGGTACTGACTACATCACCCATCGGGTGTCAATTGATCTAAAACTATGCTGCTGGACCACATACATGTCTCGAGGCATGGAAAGGGGTCATTTACTTACCTATATGGTAACGGGTGTATGCACTAAACAAAATGCGAATGTTCAGAAGTTTGTGGCGTTTGCCATCACTTTCCAACACTTTATGAGTATGGGTGGAAATTATTACAGATAAAAATGGATGGAAGAATTACTGATACACTTGAGTGGAGTTGGGAAAATACTTTTTGCCAATTTTTTCACTGCTTGTACTCATCATGCTGTTTGTTTACATTGTCTCTTAATATATTTTTTTAACATGCACAGGGTCTAGTGTTTTGTCCTCATTTGACAAGGCTTGATGTCTGACTATCTACCCCATAATCAGGGGTGGTATAACATCGCTGGTTCCCTTATGCTGTAACAATCATAAATATTCATACCCGGCATTCTGGAGCTTGAAGTGAGTATCATACCTCCAAGTCACTCTGTCCTCCACGTAAATAATCACTTATCACTTGTATAAACTTTTACAGCCAATGTAAACACTAACCATTCATATACACACTTGCCACTTGTGTAAACTCTTACAACGTATACAAGCACTTACTATTCATATAAACACTGATCACTTATATGAACTTTTACAACTTATTTAAGCACTCACCATGCATATAAACACCATCTATACAAACACTTACCATTTATACAAACACTTACCATTTATACAAATGCTGCTAAACACAAACACTTACCACTGATTCAAACACTTACCACTTATATAAACTATATATCCAAGCTGCTGCTCAGTCAAGAGCTCAACTTGATACACCTGCTTCCTCTCACTTCTATCACCAATACGTGTAATTACTGTGGTAGAAACAATGAGAAAATTACTGCAGTAGAAACAATGATACAAATACTGTGGCAGAAACAATGAGAAAATTACTGCAGTAGAAACAAAGATACAACTACTGTGGTATAAGCAATGAGAACATTACTGCAGTAGAAACAATGACACAACTACTGTGGTATAAGCAATGAGAAAATTACTGCAGTAGAAATAATGACACAACTACTGTGGTAAAAGCAATGAGAACATTACTGCAGTAGAAATAATGACACAACTACTTTTGTATAAGTAATGAGAACATGACTGCAATAGAAACAATGACACAACTACTGTTGTATAAGCAATGAGAACATTACTGAAGTAGAAACAATGACACAACTACTGTGGTATAAGCAATGAGAACATTACTGCAGTAGAAACAATGACACAACTACTGTGGTATAAGCAATGAGAAAATTACTGCAGAGAAACAATGACACAACTACTGTGGTATAAGCAATGAGAACATTACTGCAGTAGAAACAATGACACAACTACTGTGTTATAAGCAATGAGAATATTACTGCAGTAGAAACAATGACACAACTACTATGGTATAAGCAATGAGAAAATTACTGCAGTAGAAACAATGACACAACTACTGTGGTATAAGCAATGAGAACATTACTGCAGTAGAAACAATGACACAACTTCTGTGGTATAAGCAATGAGAATATTACTGCAGTAGAAACAATGACACAACTACTGTGGTATAAGCAATGAGAACATTACTGCAGTAGAAACAATGACACAACTACTGTTGTATAAGCAATGAGAAAATTACTGCAGTAGAAACAATGACACAACTACTGTGGTATAAGCAATGAGAACATTACTGCAGTAGAAACAATGAAACAACTACTGTGGTAGAAACAATGAGAAAATTACTGCAGTAGAAACAATGACACAACTACTGTGGTATAAGCAATGAGAACATTACTGCAGTAGAAACAATGACACAACTACTGTGGTATAAGCAATGAGAATATTACTGCAGTAGAAACAATGACACAACTACTGTGGTAGAAACAATGAGAAAATTACTGCAGTAGAAACAATGACACAACTACTGTGGTATAAGCAATGAGAACATTACTGCAGTAGAAACAATGACACAACTACTGTGGTATAAGCAATGAGAACATTACTGCAGTAGAAACAATGACACAACTACTGTGGCATAAGCAATGAGAACATTACTGCAGTAGAAACAATGACACAACTACTGTGGTATAAGCAATGAGAACATTACTGCAGTAGAAACAATGACACAACTACTGTGGTATAAGCAATGAGAACATTACTGCAGTAGAAATAATGACACAACTACAGTGGCAGAAACAATGAGGAAGTCACAGTCAGTTGCATGTTTTTTGCTGGACGTTACAATCAACCCCTGCATTGTTTGGCTGTTTGTGATGTACTATAAAATTTTAGTTCAGTAGTTTGCCATTTCATTTTGAACGGCCGATTTCTCATACCATCAAAATCAACACAAAGTGTTCTGCTTCCGAATCGCCTGCAGCTAATTTGTAACCCTTGACTCAGAATGCCTAGGAATTAAGAAACAGTGTTTCACTATCCCCTAAGCAACGGAGAGAAATTACAGTGTAGAAGCAAAGAGAACACTTTTGCAGTAAACATAATGAGAAAATTTATGTGGTGGAAACAATAAGAAAATTAATTTGAAAGAAGCAATGAGAAAATTACTGTAGTAGAAACAATTACAAAATGATAGCAACAATGAGAATACTACCGTGGAAGAAACAGTGAGACTACAACTGTGGCAGAAATAATGAGAAAATTACTGTGCCAGAAATAATAAGAAAATTAGAGTGCTAGAAACTAGAAAATTGTTGTGATAGAAACGACTAGACAATTATTGTGGTAGAAACTAGAAAATTACTATGGTAGAAACAATGACAAAATTACTAGGGTAGAAACAATGAGAAAATCACTGTGGTGGGGGTTGTGTCTAGTCCTTTGAGTTAATAACTCTCAAGAGCCACCCTCTGCATTATTGTTATAAAACTATATGTATTTATAAGGCTACATCTGGTGTAAATTATAGAAATGTGTAATTTTCTAGTAAACATTAACCATTTATTTTATTTACAAACCATACCTCCTGCCATATAAGATGTACTTTATATTTTAAGTTTCCCCAAAACATACGGCGCTACATAATAACAAAAGATTTACTTTCAGAGGGTATTATATTCCTACTCTATGCATGTAAAATATGCCATTTAAAATATTTTCCTTTCATATTATTTGTCAAATTATAGAAGACATACCTATTAGATTGGTTATGTCTTCTTTTTTGTTTTTCGGTGTCTGCTTGCTTTGAACTGGAGCGTAGCCCATACATGTGCTACTACCTCTAATAGTTACCACTACTAGGGAGTGCACTGAGCTAATGTTTGCATGTGGATTAGCTTTCTCTATTTTCAGTGTCCCTCGCCATCATGCGAATCCACTCCTTCTTCTGAGGTAAGGTTGTGTCTTGTGTGTCTTATAAGGAAATATATAGGAAATTCTTACCATCTTTGATCAGTTCGGTACAATACAATCCTTCCTCTGTACCCAAAATCAGTCTGGAAGAATCTGTAGCAAAGAATGTGATACAATGTACATCGCACCAACACAAGGTATCCAATGCACTGGTTAACTACAATAACATGCAAGAATTCAAATGCTGATGTTGCTACATAAATCTGTCCAATTGCATCAAGCCAAGATGTAACAGTTGGGGATGGGCGCATTCACGTAGTTGATAGGGAGCTGCGCTTGTGTTGTGAGCACAACTGGATGAGGGTTCGATGCCCGCATTCATCATCTCTCTAAGTGTCTTCCACAGTCTGCCTTAGGAAGCTAATGAAAATTAAATGGCAAGACAAGATCCCAGACACTGAAGTCCTAGAAAGAGCGTCCATGCCCAGTATCCACACACTACTAATGAAGAATCAGATTCACTGGGTTGGTCACTTGACTCGCATGCCAGATCACAGGTTCCCTAAACAAATTGTTTACAGCGAGCTGCATTGTGGTAAACGCTCCCAGGGGGGGGGGGGGGGGGGGGGGGGGGGGGGGGGGCCAGAGGAAACGCTTTAAAGACTCTCTGAAAGTCTCACTGAAAGCTTTTGGAATTCACCATGGCACTTGGGAGACTGCTGCCAAAGACCAAAATTTGTGGCGTACATCATTACGCAAGGGTGCAGTCACTTGTGAAGCAAACAGGACTGCAAGAGCTGTGAAGACAAGGCTGGACAGAAAAACCACTGCAGGAGATCCTCCTCCTGGAATGTAAAGCATTCTTTGCTCACATTGTCAAAGAATATTTCGAGTCAAAATAAGCCTTATCAGCCATCTTAGAACTCACGTCTCCATACTTTCAACCCCACTGGATGAACTGAATGGTCATCATCATTCTTGATGGACAAACAACAGCAACAAGTGAAAAAAAGACTGACTATCTATTCCTCTAAACATTCCGGCCAATAAAAATCTGGTGGCCCTAGCAGATTCCAGCCTTTAGGACATGGATTATGTGTAACACTGAATAGTGCAATGACTTACAGGCAGTCTAGCCTCAATCTCCAGTTTTGTGGGTATTTCTTTTTCACGCATACAAATTGAGGGTCATCCATCCTTGAAATGTGGATTTTTCTAAACATGTCTCTGAGAAGGAAATATTACATGGGGGGACTGTTCAAAAGAATTCAGGCATGGAAAGATCATAACAATGCAGAGGTTAACAACATTAACCCTTTGAACCCTGCCAGTACCCAAGGGTAAATATCCTTACCCTGGGGTTCCCGGGTAATTACCCGTTTTTTGGCAATATTTCAACCTGAAAAAGACATTATTTCTGGAAAAAAATTCATTGGTGAACAACAAGAAGAAACATAGGAAATGTTTCTAAGTGAGAAAAAAAAAAGTTTCTAAGTGATAAAATAATCATATTTATGCAATTGGATCGATTCATCCTGTGCATTACGAAGTCGTCCTTCCATGTGTTCCTCCACAACTCGTTCAGGGTAACTGGAGCATCACTATGGAAATTTCTGACAAGTTGTTTGTAAAGTGTTTCAATGTACATATGGAAGGTTGTCATCCTTTTTCCAGGAACTGCTAGCACTAATTCTCCATGTATGATGTAGCTAATGAAAATAGCTCACATACAGAATTTGAATGCCAGTCTTCGAGGCCACCGGTGGTGACATCTGTAGCGTTGAAGTCGTGTTAGCTGATCATTTTTATTAGTCCCATAAGCATCCAGCTTACATCTAGACATGTTAGCCATGTCTAAATGTAAGCTGGATGCTTATTGGTCAGCTGGTTGCCGATTAACAGTGAGATGCAAACAGGAAACATGTGGAAGCCGGTATATCAGCCCGTAGGGTCTCTGGTACACTGTACGTCAAGCCGGTATACCGGCAGGTTCAAAGGGGTAAGAGCTATGGCACAACACCAGCAAACAAGTTAAATCTTTCCTGTGACAACATATCCAAAATCCATTCCTAATCACTACAAAAGAAAATTTATGCTTTTGAATTTAAATGTTACAGAAAAGTTCAAAGAATATCATGGACCAAGAAGAAGAAAAATGCTGACATTCTGCAAGATTTGACCATCTAAATTAACGGTATTATAAATTGTATATGTCTCGAACACTGAAATACTTTAGCAAAGTTAAGCATCACAGTGGTTTGGAAAACTTAGTGAAAGAGGGTATCTTCTTCCTCCTCTTCTGCGTTCATCCGGGGAGTTTTTTATGACGTGATTTTGTTGTGCCTGTTAACAGCTGGAACTGGCAGACAATCATTAGTTTTTTCTTAGTTAGTAGTGCGGTTTCTCTTGGGTGTAAAAGTTCATAATAATATTCCAGTTGCAGCTTAAAAATTATCAGTAATGTGTCACTTGTAATGTCTATGTTAATAGCAGTGTCCTTCAGTAGTGTTAAAGTTAATAATCATGTGCAACAGTAGTTTTAAAGTTAATAATCATGTGCCCCAGTAGTGTTAAAGTTAATAATCATGTGCCCCAGTAGTGTTACGGTTAATAATCATGTGCCCCAGTAGCATTACAGTTAATAATCATGTCCCCCAGTAGCGTTACAGTTAATAATCATGTCCCCCAATAGCGTTACAGTTAATAATCATGTCCCCCAGTAGCGTTACAGTTAATAATCATGTGCCCCAGTAGTGTTTACAGTTAATAATCATGTGCCCCAGTAGTGTTAAAGTTAATAATCATGTGCCCCAGTAGTGTTACAGTTAATAATCATGTCCCCCAATAGCATTACAGTTAATAATCATGTCCCCCAATAGCGTTACAGTTAATAATCATGTCCCCCAGTAGCGTTACAGTTAATAATCATGTGCCCCAGTAGTGTTACAGTTAATAATCATGTCCCCCAGTAGCGTTACAGTTAATAATCATGTCCCCCAATAGTGTTACAGTTAATAATCATGTCCCCCAGTAGGTTACAGTTAATAACCATGTCCCCTAGTAGGTTACAGTTAATAATCATGTCCCCCAATAGCGTTACAGTTAATAATCATGTCCCCCAGTAGCGTTACAGTTAATAATCATGTCCCCCAATAGTGCTACAGTTAATAATCATGTCCCCCAGTAGCGTTACAGTTAATAATTATGTCCCCCAATAGCGTTATAGTTAATAATCATGCCCCCCAGTAGGTTACAGTTAATAATCATGTGCCCCAGTAGTGTTACAGTTAATAATCATGTGTGCCAGTAGTGTTAAAGTTAATAATCATGTGCCCCAGTAGTGTTACAGTTAAATATCATGTGCTCCTTGTAATGTCAAAGTTAATAAACTAATGCAGAATCTAAACCTTACCTAAAATGGCAGCAGAGTATGTTATTTTTACCAGAGATAGAGAGCTATCACACACTTCTTGAGGGCTATATACCTGCATAATCAAGGAAGACAACATTTATACACTTCATTATCCATAATGTTGATGTGATCTGAAAATTTGCAAAATTTAACAATTATATACATCTACAATGAAAGTTAGACATCATGCATAGCAAATGTTGATCGCAGGAGAAAAAGAAAGACATATTGCATGTTACAAAATGATCTTACAATCAAGTGCAGAGAGAGGGAGGGAGACAGACAGGCATAGAGATAGAAAGACACATGGAGGGAGGGAGGAAGAGGATTGAAGAACAGGAGAACGATGTAACATACAAATTAATTGCAGCCCAAAATGCTTCTACACAATGATTTGACAATAATGTAAAATACACTTTGAAAAGTTATTAATATTACAACCTAATCTTGATCACATTCCACAAAATAATACAGCAAATGAGTATGCAATATTACCATTAAAATGCATTATCACAAAGATTAATCATTAGTGGAAATAAATGAGGAAAAAAAAGAATTACAAGAATACTCCTTAATGACAATCACCACCATCATCAGATGCTATCACAGCTGGTTGAGGTGATTATGCTTTTTCACATCTGAAGATCTCCAACAGTATGTATTTACATCCACATGGCCAGGTGAAAAGTCTTGTTTTATTAACTGGCTGAATTCTGTAACCATCATCGCACTGAGAATGTTTCCCCTTGTGTTCCAACCTCCTATTTCGAGCCTGAGAAAATATCCCTTAGTGTTCCAATCTTTTTCAGATCTGAGAAAGTATCTTTCTACTGGAACCCATGGGGTAAACCAAATAAGGATTTTAAGAAACCAAACAAAGCTGATTTGTTTACTTACATACACATGGTGCAGATGACATTATTACCATCAGCAAAGTAACTATTATACATATGTTTATGTAGTTGTATCTATGTATGTTTCTTGTTTGTATGCTGATGGAAAATCTATCCATAATGTCCATTTGTCACTTCTGATTGTTTAGAAGTAAAGCTTTCCAATTTTACTTCCCATTTTCCTTGAATTACTCAAGTTAAATAATTTGTTGCATATTGTAACTCCAGCATTTTTTAGCTGTTCGAAATTCCTGAACAAGTTTACGTTCAGTAGTTTGCCATTGCTTTCTAAATGACAATCATACCATTGTATAAAAACCAATGCAAGGCAGTCTACTTCCATATTGCCCACACTGTATCGAACAAGGTATGCAGGATTGTGAATTGCATCTGTATCCCCCTCTGCCACAGAACTGGCCTTAAATTAAACAGAGGGAAGCCTAAAAGCACATAAGGAAGAGAATTAGTGACAGATATGGTTAAGACAGATATGAGAGTGCATGGAGGAAGCTGAAAGTGATAGCAAAGGACAGAACATTTTAGCATGTGTTGGTTCAAGACCCATGCTTTTTTGGGGGATACCAGGGCAGTCAAAATAGTCATGGAGAGCTGTGATATGCTTGGGTTAAATTAGGTTAAATTGCACTAAATGTGATTTAAGGAATAATCATGGACAGTGGTAATTTCTTATCTTAAAAGACATTAGCCACGTGTACACCAAATCTAAGGATAAGTTCCACAACAATGTGCACTTGCAGGCAAGTACCTCAAACCAGAACACTGTGCCAAATATAGCTCAGAAAGATCTATTCTATGGCCAGATAAAACTCCAGGGCAGCCTGCAGAATACTGAGCAGTTCATCCAAATAAGGAAATTATAGATTGATTGATTGATTCATTTAGGAATTGACATCACAGCATTCGGGGCATTCCCATAAGTGCTCCGTCCCCATCCTCAGCAGCCAGCGAAGAGTTCCAACACTAATAGTACCAGTAGCAATCTGATTATAAGGAAATTATAGAAAAAGGCTGAAAGAAGGAAAACAGTTATTTCTTGCTAAAGTGTGTTACAATTCACCAAATAAATAAAAATGTATCATGAGAAAATTGTAAAGTCGCTTAAAAGTCGACAGGGTTGACTTCATTGCACTGGGTTTTATCCCATATGGCTGTGTCTCTTTCCACAGCGCAGAAAGCATCGCACAAACTCCATAGCTCTAGCGACAACCCACAGGAGTCTCCGAAAAATTTCACTAGTGAACCGAAGGACGCAGCCCAGAATCGAACCCACAACCTTCGGAGCCCGAGTCAAACAGCTTGACCACTTCGCCACGTAGACTCCCATGAGAAAATTGTGATGCTTTCGAAAACAAATTCTCACATTGCACAAAATGATATGAAAACTTACATTTTTGTTTGGAAGGTTCTTGTTGCGCAAGAGCATGTGCAGATTTTTCAGGGCCACAAGCCAATTTTCCTTTTCCTTCTCGTTGTTAGCAAGCAGAAGTATTTGGTGTTGTGATCCTGGCGGGTTCATTTCTGATGTTGTTACCTGGCGTAATAAACGAACAGAACATTGTTAGATACACTTTTGTGCTTTTGTGTGTGTGTGTGAGATTGTAATTGGTCTGTGTTTGTCCGTATCAGTGAGTATGCATTTATGTATGTGTGTGTCAGGGTGCACAATTGCATATGTGTCTGTATGAAGTTAGGCAGAAAGTTGTGACCTGATGTACCAACTGTCAAAGAGGTTTTTAGAGAGAGAGAGAGAGAGAGAGAGAGAGAGAGAGAGAGAGAGAGAGAGAGAGAGAGAGAGAGAGAGAGAGAGAGAGAGAGAGAGAGAGAGAGAGAGAGAAAGATGTGTATGTGTGTGTAAGTATGTATACCTATATGTCTATATACCTTATGTCTGTATATCTATAGGTAGATAGAAAGTCGGTCAGTTGATATAACTATCAACAAAAACACTGGTTGGTGGGTGTGCGTGGGTGTGCATGTGTGCACACGTGTGTGCGACAGTAGACGTGTATAATTATATGCATGTATTTATGCATGTAAATGTGTCTACTTGTGTTGGGTAGGTATGTACACATAAATGTAAGTGCACAATATATACTGAATCGGTTTTCATGAGGCAGGCTGACACTTTCATTAAAAATAAAAATAAACTATAAAATGTGTGGAAATGCTCAGTGCAGACTTACCCTAAATATACATGGAATATCCTTTTTGTTAGCATGGATCACATCAGAGGGCAGTACCGCTGTTGCAGAAAACTCCTCATCTCTGTGGATGTTGCAAAACACTTTATTTTCTTTAGCTTTAACTATTACTCAAAAGACCATTTATTCTTTCAGCTATATTTCTTCCTTTTCTACAATGGGTTGTTTATAGAGCCTCTTGTGTTTCTGATGGTTGGTCGGTCTCTCTCTCTCTCTCTCTCTCTCTCTCTCTCTCTCTCTCTGATCAAACTCATGACATAATTAGCGTTGCCCCTAGCGTTTACACTAATACACTCACTTTGATTCATGATATGCCTCACACACAAATGTGAGACAATCATCTAATCAGGCATGTGTCTTCACTTCTAACCACCTTAAGTGAATCCATTGCCTTGATCACAAGGGGTCTGTAGTATTTTAAAGAGAACTAACAGGCACCAGTTGATGGGAGATTAGAAATGTGATGGGAGATTAGAAATGTAACGGGAGATTAGAAATGTAATGGGAGATTAGAAATGTAATGGGAGATTAGAAACGTACAACAGACAAATAACACAAGCTAACGTGTGACTGTCTGCAAGAAAGCTGAAATCATCACTGATGAATCAAAACATCTCAAACTTGACATTTTCCCAACATTCGTAGCAGGTAGAACTACCCGTATGGATGCCTAATTGTTTCTACAATTAATAGACTATGGGACAGTTTTCTTCTTTATTTCTCCTCCAAGGGAAGTGTTTCACATGCAACTCAAAGATCAGTGTGTCAGGTTTGCTACCTCTCGACAGCTTTCATCCAAGGCAGCCGTATCTATCTATCCTTAGGTAAGTGTGTGGATGGAAAGATGTGTGGGTATGGGTGGTTGATGTGTGAGTGGGTGAGGGATATGTGTGTTGGTGCAGGATGTGCGTGTGTGAGGGGTATGTGTGTGGTTGGAGGGTGTGTGGGTGGGTGGAGCATGTGTGGGTAGGTGGAGCATATGTGTGTGGGTGAGCTTGAGTGGATTGGGGTATGTGTGAGTGGGTGGAAAGATGTGTGTGTGTGGTTGGAGGGTGTGTGGGTGGGTGGACCATATGTGTGTGGGTGAGCTTGAGTGGATTGTGGTATGTGTGAGTGGGTGGAAAGATGCGTGTGGGTGGGTGAGGGATGTGTGTGCGAGATGTCTGGGTTGGTGGCGGAATCTGTGAGTGGGGATGTGTGGTGAGTGTGGGATGTGTGGTGGGTGGGGATGTGTGGATATGGGTGGGTGATGTGTGAGCAGGTGAGGGATGTGTGTGTGGGTTGGTGTGGGATGTGTGTGTGGGATGGGGGATGTGTCACATAACATGAGAATATGCATTGTTTATGCTTACAACATTCATTTGACAATTTTTTTTTTCCTATGTGAATGCATCATGCACTGTTGATGAACAAAAGATGAGTGATTGGAAGGGCCTGAATGTAAGACTGGCCTACGCGCCCAATTTGTTACCCTTTGAAAATAAAGATCAATTCAATTCAATTTAATAGGTTTTCTTTCCCAACTAGTTTGTTATAGAAGTGACCTTAAAACCTACTCTTTGCAATTTCCAATTTTCATACGCACAATGGACATGCAGGACTTCCTGTTTTTCCGCCCTTCCCCTAGAAAATGTGGTATTCGACCTTGCTATCCAAGAGATCATAAGATATCACAGATTCTTGAACATTTCTAAATCCTGAGCTGAGATCAAACCCAGTAGCTGAGGTCAGCATGGCCGAATGGATAAGAACGCGTAGGCTTAAACATCTGGTGTGCTGATGCCGAGGTAAGGGGTTCAACCCCTACACTGGACAGTTGGACTAAAATGTTGACCGCACATCCTTGGCTTGGAGGTGTAAATTACAAGTACCTCTGAAGTCGAAGTGGGTTCGCCAGATGGCGAGAGACACTGTTAATAGGGAAAGCTACTCCACACGCAAAATTCAGTCCAGCACTACTAAAAGCATTGTATTTGGACTACACTTGAGTTCAAAGCAAGCAAGTGCCCCAAAATTAAAAAAAACCTGAGCTTCTGCAGGCACAATAACCTCTAGGAACAATCAGCTCTCTTAATCTTCAGATAAGAGGGACTGAACACACGGACCTTTCCTGCATGTAATGAAGCTGATACTATATCATCAATGAGACAGTGGTCCTTTCCTGCTACAATGAATGTCCCCTACATAGAAACAATGTATACATGTAACAAACATGGAAGCTAATAAATAGACCAAAAAAAAAGCAAAAAAAATCTTTTTTCCAAAGGAATACAGTTAAGAATAAAAAAGAAATACAAAAGAATACAGCAACAACATCTTACAGTTTACATCATTAGTCCATTCTATATCCTGCAAGGCACCAATGCACTGAACAATAAATACCTTAAACCACATGCTTATCACTTTCTTGGCTCATTCTATAAGAGACATCAAAGTCCACATTCAATTTGTACAAAACCACACACATTTACCTGACTAAAACAATATCAAGCAACGAATCCTACATGTAACAAAGTCTGAAGCCAAATGATTCTACTTTTCTTGGTTCATTCTACAACCAAACATCTAATCATATTTTGAACTATAAAAGCAAATGCTACAAAATATTTTTTGGCTGAATCAATACTAAGCAACGAATCATACACTTAACCATGTCTGGAACCAAATGATTCTAAACTTTTTGGCTCATTCTATACCAAGTATCCAATCAGATACTGAACAATGAAACCAAATGTTTCAAATTTTCTTGGCTCACTTGATACCAAGCGATGAATCATATACTGAACATTGTATGAAACGAAATGCTTTTCACTTTCTTGAGACTTTATACCAATGGTGGGGAACCTTTGAACCTTTTCTTCTGCCAAGGGTCATTTTTAACATTATTCGTGGGCCATGAAAAATTATTAACTTTACAATTAGTCTACTGTATTTGGTCAAACATTTAATTATCTCACCCCTAATGTGATGGCAGGAGCTGCTTCTCTTTGGTGAGGCATGTAATGTTAGCTGGTATCGATGATGTTGCTACTAGATTTATTGACGATTGTTTATAAAGCTCCCAGATTTATTGAATTTTGGGCCCAACCTGCAGTTACCATGACAAGGCCAGATAAAATGATTTCACGGGCCTCATACGGCCTGCAGGTTGGACATTCCACACCCCTGCTCTATACCCCTGCTCTATACCAAGCAAGCAATCAAACAGAGAAGACTGCCTAAAGACAAACATTGCATATATTCATATTAAGATGTCACGACTGGTTACTCTAGACATTACATACCTTTCTAAAGACACATGCAAGTGTTTTTGCCATATAGTAAATTATCAAATTTGAGAAATCTGCCTGGCAAGGAATGATTCTGATTTGTTTTCCTACAAAATCTATTCTACTCTTCGGTACTGACCTCATGTCCACAACTTGTTGAATTTCAGGGCCACATGTTCCCTTTTCCTGCGAAACCTCATACAAGAAAATCTTGAAATCACAGATCACCATATACTCCTTCACCCAGCCTTTCTTTATACCGCCTAGTCGAGGAATCTGTAAGACATCAAAAATGTTACTAACTGAACTGTGTGCAATGCCTACAATATAGCAATACATGGTCAACATTTAAATATAAATACAAAAGATAGATGTGTGTGCATTTTTTTTTTTCCCGTACACTCTGAAATCTGTTGAGAGAAGCCCATATGGGTGCACAATCAATTATAAAAGCCTTTTCCTATTTCAATATTCACTTGTTTTTATTTAGCCACAGCTTTATTTGTTACATCTCTTTCTCTGTATTTAACTCTTTCCGCCATCGTCTTTCCCTCCTTTCCCCTCTCTCTTCTCTCGTTTCCTCTTTCTCTAAAAATATACATCTCAATACACAAATTAATGATAACATATTAATGTCACATCATGAAGCAATGAGAAGAGCGCCATATTTAGAATAAATTCATGTGGAAGTGAACTAAATTAAAAACAGTGAAATTTATACAAGAAACAACATTGCAATTGTCAAGCCAATGAAAGAAGTAGAAGAATAAATTTATCATCATCCTGTAGCAGGTTCTTTGCAGAATGTGGCTCTCATCATGGCACACCAAAATGTTTCTGGACCTCTGGCTATTGCTTCTGCCTCATGCAGCCTCAGGCCTAAGAAGTCTGCAATGTGCTGTGTCCACCTTCATGCTGGTCAACCCAAGCAGGAATCATGACGCCCATCACTGTTTTTTTCCAAGTCACCACGAGTATTTCAGTTTCCAAGACATGATGCTTTTTATAGACTATATTAAAAACAATAAGGTGGTTTGGTCATGATAGAAGATTATCACAAGACAGCACCCTACAAACAGCTCTAGCACAATAAAGACAGAGCAATAGGTCAGTCAAGGAAATGATGATGGGCTGGTAAAATATCAAAAGTTATGAATACCACCATGTACAAAGTACACACCAGAGTTATCTCCATGTCTTTTCCGAACCTTATGCTAAAAGACAAATCAGCAATGGAAAAGAATATTCATACATTTTATAAGCTCTAAGCTGATACACTTGCAGAAAAATAGAGGAGGGCAAATGTGAACAAGATAACGAAGTCTCATCTGAGAAAAAAAGCTAATCAGGCTATCAAAACAGAACTGATGGCATCGAAAAAGAGGGATGAATGCTGCAGAGCTGGTGCTGCAATCTGAATAAACATTAAAATATGACTAAGAAGCTTACAGAAAAAAGGTACAGGAGAACATTTCCACCAAAGTTTTAATGAATGACCAAACAAAAAAACAATAAAAAATAATAAAAAACTAAATGTTCTTGCTTCTTTTTGTGTGTCTTTGTTTTGATCATATGTTCAAATTCCTGTTAAGGTGCATTTTTAAAAGCACTGATCTGAGCTCCCAGATCAACCTAGCCTAGAATGGTCCCAGGTAAAGACCTGAGAAGTCAAGGCCGCTAGCGCGACACTGACCACATCATCCATGCAGCGGCAATTGGTCTCTAAATATGTTTTAGGGAGTCTCTGGGAGTCTCCGTGGAGAAGTGGTCAAGCCGTTTGACTCAGGCTCCGAAGTATGTGGGTTCGATTCCGGGCCGCGTCCTTCGATTCAAGAGTGAAATTTTTTCGGAGACTCCTGTGGGTCGTCGCTAGAGCTATGGAGTTCGTGCTTTGTGCGGCGCTTTCCGCACTGCGGAAAGAGACTGAGCCATATGGGATAAAACCCGGTGCAACGAAGTCCCTGTCGACTTTTTATATGTTTTTAATTTTACTTTACCCTTTGTAAGGAAAAGGATGAGGTGGCACGTGACAAAAGGCACAATATAATACAATCAAGAGTAACTGACAGACAGTTACCCTTGATTGTCATGTAGTGCCTTTTGTCATGTGCCACCTCATTCCCTTTCCCTAAATGTGAACAACATATACATGCAACATATGAACGTTAACTTACCCTGACATACCCTTCAAATGTTAAGCACTGGCCCTTTTCTATTGCAAATGACCGTTTTGCTGTGGAAAGATAATTATACCAAGTGGAAGTATTCACAAGCTGAGTAGGGGGAATCGCCAAAAGTATAATTATTTATTGAACTATCTAGTGCTATATTCACAATGAAGATCGGCTGTAATGAGTTTTCCAATATTTTCTCTGTTTCTTCAGGATCACTCAGACAGACTTAGTCTATCTCCTGATATTGCCTCCAATCTTCTTTCCAGTTTATCCATTAGCGAGTTGCGTCTCTCTATTCCTCTGAACCATTTTACCATGCTGGCTTTGTTCTTATTCAGTAATGTGCTTTTTTTCAGTCCTAGTTTTAATTTTCACTTATTAAATTATAAAAATCTAAAACTGGAAGAAAAGAAAAATATATATATATATACATATGTAAAACTTTATTCTTATTTCTAAATCTAACAGCAGTAAGAAGTTTTTAAAAATGGAAGAGATTATGAAACTGTATAACATACTCTGAAAGTCTTAACTGCAAAATCCAACCAATCATGAACAAGTATTCAAAACAGACAAGAAAATAACTCAGCCAACCAAGATGAAGAAAGAATTTTCTAGATCAGGGGTGGCCAACCTTTTCAGCAGGCGGGCCAAATTTCATAAATAATATTTCCTGCCAGGCCACGCACCTAATTTTTTTTTTTTTTTTTGTTAATTAAAGTAAACAAGCAAGCATGCTACAGCTTCAACCACATCGTCGCTTCCCACCCAGCGGGCTGCAACATGACTCCCGGCGGGCCGCATGCGGCCCACGGACCTCATATTGGCCACCCCTGTTCTAGATGAAGAACGGCACCAGAAGAAATCTGGATCACATATTAAGAAAATAATTAGAAAGGGAGATCAATAACATAAGCAAGCCATGAAAAGAAACACAAAATGTAGTTATGGATAGAAATGTTTGTGATGAGGCAGTAAAGGGTCATGCTTCATTGGGAATACAGGAGGAAGGAATGGAAGAAGAGGGTGAAGAATAAAATCCAGAAAAAAATCACCAACATTACTCATACACTATTACAGCTATTTTCACACATTAGTTCAAAAGCTGCACTAGTGTCCACTAGTGCACACATTTTTAGCCCTTAGCATACATTTTTTGGTTCAGCAAACAAGCAGACACAGTGAAGAAATTCACGGAGAGGCAAATGTTGGCTCGCACACAACTTTAATGCTACTAGCTTACAAAGAGAACTATTGCTGACAATACTCCCCATCTCATTATACTTTTTATGTAGAACAAATTTGACAAATTCTTTCTTCCGTTGATAACACCATTCTGTTTTGAGTGCAAAGAATTACTCCAGCATATTGTACTTGTGGAGCACATTTTTTTTTGACATTATGTATTTCATTTTTCAAATTTGTTCTACATACAAAGTGTAGTGAGACTTTACAAACACCCTGTAGAAAACATCTCTCCCGGCATTGGGCCGAGTCTGTTGACAATGACATACCTAAAATTCCTGGAAAAAACATTACATCTAGGTCTAATCCAAAACTGGTTACATTCTAATATGCCTCTATGCAGATGTAAAGTTTTAGTATGTCTTGCACTCTCAGCTGACTACTGAGCTTGGTTGGAGAAGGGAAGAAGAGCTCTGAAACAGTCCTCGTGCACATTTTATTTTGGTACCAGGTCAGGCGAAATTTTCAGGCTTTGGTTAAAACTGTCTTTAAGTTCACAACCAATCAACGAAAGAATGAGAAACATTGCTCTCAACTAGTCAGGTCAATGTCAGTTGGGTGCCCAATAGAGGCCTATATCCAGACATACCAGAGCAGCTAGTAAGTATGTAAAGAAAACAGTCGACCTGAGCAAACCATTACACCAACAACATGGTAATAACAGAGACAAAGAAACAACAAAATTGTTTACCAAGCTCAGGAGGAACTGGGCAGTGATCAGGACATTTCCCCATGCAAGCAACATGACAAGTGTAGTTACAGGCTGAAATGTGCAGAATATCAGTTAGTTAAATATTTGTATCCAAGGCATTCAAAGACTCTCTCTCTCTCTCTCAAAATAAATCAATCAAAAACAAAAACAAACACAAAAATACAAAGAAATGATTATGGTTCCAATTAATACTTTTCTTACTGGCAACAATTCGGATATCATTACATTTAAACAATTACCACACCTAGTTTATTACATTCAAACAACTACCACAGCTATATTATTATAATTACACAATTACCACAGCAACATTATTACATTCAGAAAATTACCACAGCAATATTATAACATTCAAACAATTACCACAGCTGTATTATTACATTCAAACAATTACCACAACTGTATTATTACATTTAAAAAATTACCCAAGCTATATTATTATATTTACACAACTACCACAGCTACATTACAACATTTAAACTTCTTCTTCTGCATTCATCCGGAGTGTTTTTTTCAGACGTAATTGCAGTGTGTTTGTTAGGCACCCTTGGGCCAAAACCCTTAGGCCAACATATCCAACTTTAGCGTGCATTTTTTAATCAGGTTAGCATTCCTGGGGACTACTTTTAAACAATTACCACAGCTATATTATTACATTCAAACAATTACCACAGCTACATTATTATATTTACACAACATGGCTATATTATTATATTTACATAATTACCACAGGTACATTATTACATTCAAACAAATACCACAGCAATATTATTAAATTCAAACAATTATCACAACTATGTTATTACATTTACACAATTATCACAGCTGTATTATTGCATATAAACAATTACCGCAACTCAGTTGTAATCACACGTTTCATCATTGTTATGACTGATTTTCGCAGTTTAATTACATATGGATGTTCTACTCATAACACATTCGCAGACATGTTGGTAAGCAAGGCCCTACATACTACGTTACTACAGTTTATTATCATAAGAAAAAGAATTTATCATAAAACTTTACCTTCACAACTGATGCCTTGTCGATGAAGACCCACAAGTAAGCTACTACAGTAGCTACATTTAATAGGAGACTGGAAAGATTTGACAACAAACCTGAAAATGTGACAACAGAATATGTTTATAAGATTCTCATCAAGCAAACCAAGATGAAATCTTTACAAAACTGCACTTTAAAAATCACAACTGATTAAAGTTGAATGCTTAACATAATGAAAGTCGACCAAGAGTTGCGACAGATGCATTAACTCATGTTAAGCCTAATGAGTTCAGGTGTTCATCAGGTTATTCAGTCTGAAGAAATATTATGAATTTTGAATATGTCACTAAAGCACAAATCTTACAGGTTTCTTGCAGCATATATGCAAAGATCCTGCTGCATGATGATAACAGTTTCCTCAAGTTATTCTCTCTCTCTTTCACACTCCCCCCACCCCCTCTCTATCCTACTCAGGGACGAAGTTGAATACTTATTTCACAACATGTTGCTTCAAATAATACCTTTATTTTAATGCAACTTGATAAGAACCAATATAGGAATCAAATTCCCAAAACAGGGCCTCATTAAGTTTAAATTAACTAACTCACTCACTCACTAAAACTCACTCACTCACTAAAACTCACTCACTCACTCAAACTCACTCACTCAAACTCACTCTCTCTCACTCACTCACTTTCTCTCTCATTCACTCACTCTCTCTTTCTCTCTCACTCACTCTCTCTCTCACACACTCACAGAGAGAGGGAGAGAGAGAGAGAGAGAGAGAGAGAGAGAGAGAGAGAGAGAGAGAGAGAGAGAGAGAGAGAGAGAGAGAGAGAGAGAGAGAGAGAGAGAGAGAGAGAGAGAGAGAGAGAGAGAGAGAGAGAGAGAGAGAGAGAGAGAGAGAGAGAGAGAGAGAGAGAGATACACCTCCCACTCCACTCAGGGACAAAGGTGAATACTTATTTCACACATCTTGTTTCATATAACACCTTTACTTTATTGCTAACTCATAAGAACCACTATAGCAATCACAATCCCAAAACATGGCCTCATTCAGATTAATGCCTTTGTTGCAGACCCAATATAACTAAGATGTCAAAGGTAAAGGCAGTCTCTTGACAGAAACTGGATGGTGCCAAGTGTTGGCCCTCTTGGTCACAGCATCATGAGGTGGGGATGCCCATTTCATTTCTCATCATCTTTTCGTCTGTAAATCTGAAAATTACCCTGTACCCGTTTGAGGATACTGGATCAGCCCATGAGCCATTAGTTAGTTGCATAGCCTTTACAGAACACAACAGTCAACTCTAGCCTTTTTTTGGCCATGTGTGATTCCTGGGCAAGTTTACGTTCAGTATGCCATGGCTTTCTGAACGACTGGCACTCATACCATGGTATGAAAACCAACACAAGGTGGTTTGCTGCCAAATCGCCTGCAGCTGTGTTTCAAACATGGTATGCAGGATTATGAATTGCATTTCTAACCTCTTCGTCACAGAGCCAGAGCCATACTGATCAGGAAATAAAAAAGAAATCCTGCCACTTCTGGGGACTGAATCCTGCCACTTCTGGGGACTGAATCTGAAGACTGTCTAGGTAAGCAAAACTACAAATCACTATACCACCACTACCCCAGGAACAGAATATTGATCTTCATTACATTGTGGTCTAAGTACTTATAGACAATTCAATATAACTGTGATGTGTGCAATGTCCCAAACAAACATCCAATTATCATCAAGAAATGCTTTGTTAAAGAAAAGACCCATTCGCATATTTTAAAATAAGCATCTGGCTCACCTGTACAGATCACAATCATTTTTTTTTTCACTCACTTGCTTTGAACTCAAGCGAAGTCTGTACACACGCTACTATTCCTAGTTCACTGGACTGATCTTTGCGTGTGGATTAGCTTTCCCTATTACCAGTGTCCCTTGCCATCAGGAAAATATAATCCGACTTCTGAGGTACTTGTAATTTATGTCCCCAAGTCAAGGGCGAGTACTTGTAATTTACATCCCGAAGTCAAGGATGAGTACTTGTAATTTACATCCCCAAGTCAAGGACGAGTACTTGTAATTTACATCCACAAGTCAAGGACGAGTACTTGTAATTTACGTCCCCAAGTCAAGGACAAGTACTTGTAATTTATGTCCCCAAGTCAAGGACAAGTACTTGTAATTTAAATCCCCAAGTCAAGGACGAGTACTTGTAATTTACATCCCCAAGTCAAGGACGAGTACTTGTAATTTACGTCCCCAAGTCAAGGACGAGTACTTGTAATTTACATCCCCAAGTCAAGGACGAGTACTTGTAATTTACATCCCCAAGTCAAGGACGAGTACTTGTAATTTATGTCCCCAAGTCAAGGGCGAGTACTTGCAATTTACGTCCCCAAGTCAAGGGCGAGATCACTATTCAGTAATAACACATGGAAAAAGTTCACATGATTACCCACCTATGTTGTTTGATATGTGGAGGTTTTGGTGAGCGAGATCTGTCAGCACCCCCTAGAGAGCATGCCCTACGAAGCCCTGGGCTGCTAGGCTTGGCTAAAGCCGCAATTTTTACAGGCTCATAGGGCAGTGTAAATGCCACATCCCGAGGAAGGGATGAATCTTTATCACTCGCTGTCTGCAGGTCAGTGTGGGAGTCTGTTCTTGAATCTGTTCTTGAAGTGTTGTCTGCCTCACTGTCATCTTCTCTCTCACTATCATTTGAGATTTGCTGCAATTTGTAATTGCATATTTTTATTTGAGACATAAATATTGTTCCAAAGAGATGCCATAATAGGACAATATAAATACATGCATTTAATAGCATACAGACCTATGGCTAACTTTGCAGTTTGAAGACGATCAAACAGAATGGTTACTTACAAATAAGTAGACAATTCAAATTGCTTGGACGCGTCATAAGAATAAGAAATGGAAAATGGAACGTGCAGTGACAACATGAAAGATGGAGGGGAAAAGGGACAGGGGACGACTTACACTAAAGCTGCCAGATAACTTGTTATCATAGCATGGAGAAACATCTAGATTGCAAATTATTGATAGTACATAGAACAGAAGACTGGGGACATACATGTCAAGCAACACCATATTGCATGGATTGCAAGAAGGCATCTCAACAGTAAAGAGCAGTAGACCACCTTTTCTTATTCCTTATCTCCAACTGGAGCATGGATCCTCAACCAGCATTTTTTTTTATTTGTTCACTCGCTTTGATCTCAAGCATAGTTTTCTAGTAGCAGTGGACTGATATTTGATTGTGGATTAGCTTTCCCTATTACCAGTGTGCCTCACCATCAGGTGAACCCATACCGACTTCTGAGGTACTTGTAATTTACATCCCCAAGTCAAGGATGAGAATTAAACATTTTAGTCTAACTGACCGGTGTACCTCAGCATCAGCACACTGGATGTTTAACATGAGCGCTCTTATCCATTCGGCCTTGCTGATCTTTAACCAACCCGAGCCAGGCAGTCCTGCTATGCGGCCAAGCAGACTCATTCATGGTTGGTTGGATTTTGCTGCTAATTTTTTCTACGGGATACGGCAGTCAGCATCCTTTCTTCCCACCACCACTCCCCTCCCCAAGTTGCTCTTATGTTATGCATGGTAGGTTAGAATATTAATATTCTTTTGCTTCCCTCAAGAGCCCCAGTAACAAATGGACATTAACATATCACATACTGATAAATGTTCATGTATTCAGTACGTCTATGGTGTACAATTTGAAAAATATCAAGAGATATTAGTCTTTTTTTTTTTAATGCTAAGCCAAGACCGCAGTGTCTTGTTTTTCTCTATTTCTTCAAGTACAAGATTTGAAATAAAGAAACAAGAAGTTTATTTTACACTTCACACTGTAGCATAGTGATTAGTTACCTTGCTCACCAACAGTTGTTCAATTCTCAGGAGTAAGTAAATAAAGTAAAGGTTTCTTTTACACGCTGGCATCCTTGGAAACATAGGTCCACAAATATCAACTTTTAAAGAGTTACATTAGCACACAAAAGGATAAGATTCACTAATGTCAAAGAGCAGAATGTAACTTGAGTGCTATATGCTATACTCACATCAGGTAGAAGTGCATAGCGAGCATTCATATACTTCAAGATAGAACTGTTCTCTCCTCTCCCATGTTCCCCTGAAAATAAATTCACCATATTAGCTGCATGGGATGCATAAACTTTATTACTGACCAAAAAAAAAAATGAAAAGTGCAATTCTTAACATTTTATTTTCACATGCAAACTAATGGTGATTTGCAGAGGCATCCTAGCGTTGGTCTCATTCAGCACACGCTTTCTCAATCTCTCTGTGTGTGCATGTATGTGTGCCTGTAGTCTCTGTGTCAGTGTAAAGTTATTTTCTCTCTTTCTCTCTGTAGCATGCATGCACACACATGTGTGTGTGCACATGGACATACACTATCAAGCTGATTAGAATGGTAGAAGCACAGGGTCAACTATAGTAAACAGCAATTTTACTCACACAGGTATACTAATACACACTAGATGGACTTACAAAATTACTTTTGTTATAATCAGCCTGAATAATAATTTCATTTAAAAAGCACACATTTTATAAAGGGCCATGTCTGTGTCATCCCCTTAATAATACCATCTTGCAATGTATAAATGAGAATATGGACATGTGTGTTGGGAAAGCACAGCAATGTTGTTCTTTTTTTGGTTTGAAAAAATGAAAATAATTATACCATATTATGACATAGTTAACAATTATTCTGAAACAATTTCTGACGAGAAACTTGCACAACTGCAGATTGTAACAATTATGGTGTATATAATTTTTAAATACTTTAGCAACTGAATAGATCAATTATAAAGTATCACTGACGTATGTCAACTAGATGTTTTTCTTATCACTAATGATTTAAGTCTACCTTGCGGTTTACCTAGCGGGCACGTTGGTGTAATGTTAGGAAGTTACGTTGACAATGTCATGAGTGTGGCTAGACGAGAATTTGATGCCTGCACTCGCGGTCATGAATGTGGCTAGACGAGAATTTGATGCCTGCACTCGCGGTCATGAGTGTGGCTAGATGAGAATTTGATGCCTGCACTTGCAGTCATGAGTGTCGCTAGACGAGAATTTTATGCCTGCGCTCGCGGTCATGAATGTGGCTAGACGAGAATTTGATGTCTGCACTCGCGGTCATGAATGTGGCTAGACGAGAATTTGATGCCTGCACTCGCGGTCATGAGTGTGGCTAGACGAGAATGTTATGCCTGCACTCATGGTCATGAGTGTGGCTAGATGAGAATTTGATGCCTGCACTTGCGGTCATGAGTGTCGCTAGACGAGAATTTTATGCCTGAGCTCGCGGTCATGAGTGTGGCTAGACGAGAATTTGATGCCTGTACTCGTGGTCATGAATGTGGCTAGACGAGAATTTGATGCCTGTACTCGTGGTCATGAGTGTGGCTAGACGAGAATTTGATGCCTGCACTCTGCACTGTTTACTATGGGAGAGAAAGACTGGCCACCTATTCCCCTGTTCTCACAGACATATCAAACTGCATATCCACAAACGGTTTCTGCTACAGGGCATGTTTTTTTTAACGGGTGACCTTATCAATTATACCTGACTATTTTATCATATAAAAACAAAAGGTGAACATCATTCAAGCAACCATAGACAACTAGGATTTCTCATCAAAGTATAACATATGAACACATGACATGTTTCTGTCTATCTACAGGTAGTAAACATTAATAAAGCTATAATTAGTATTCAGAATGCCATGGTGGATTTTTACAAACAGCAATGATTGTATTACAGATGAACAGTTATTGTATGATTTTCCCCCCAGGTACAGCAGGCTACTTACCCTACCAAAACAAGCACTTTGCAACCAGCATCATTTTCACTTTTACCCAGACATATCCAATATTACACATCAGGCACATCATGACACATGTTGAAATGGGCAGTCAGACATAGCTTTTTTTAATGTTATACATTTTTATCAATTGTTAAACTACATGTTGAAACTTTATCAAAAACAGGCAACGTTTATACAACAATTTATACAACATGAGAAAACATATCCCCAATAACAGAAAACCTCCTGTTTAAAATGTCCCTTTTGTTTCCTTTTAGATTTCCAAGATACAATGTGCAAATATTGTTTGGCTTTTCCCCCCTGCTTTTTCTGGGTTTTTTTCAAAGACTGTGGGATTATAATTGGCTCTCCCCAGGTTTGTCCAGTTTTCAAGGGCTATAAAACCTGCAGCAGACATGTAGAATAAAGTCTTAAATATGAACATAGTGACCTAATCAAATAACTACTCACATTGATCAATTCTGTTCTGGTCATTCATGTTGTTGATCTTCAGCTCCAGATCTTTTATTGTTTTCCTCAGCTCGTTCACCACCTCATTCCTTTCCTGTAATTTACTGTCAAATAATCAAGAAACATTTGCAGATGTGCTGACATGCTGATGGGAAGTATACTTTAATTACATTTGTAGGAATAAGATTACATGACAGAATCAATAAAGTTGTGGAACGAAATAAATGGACATGCTCCAGTGACAAACAGATGCTGGAGTTGTACATGAAAAACATGTAAGATGTCAGTTCATATCAAAGCTGGATGATAGTCCTTTGGGAATCCACAAATTTAGACAGTCATAGAGACACCAACAAATATATGGAGATGAGATGTGAGTGAGTGAGTGGGTGGGTGGGTGGGATTTTGAGTGAGTAAGCTAGTGAGTGAGCGAGTGAGTAAGTGAGTAAGTGAGTGAGTGAGTGAGTGAGCGAGTGAGTATGAGACAGAGAGAGAGAGAAGTACTTGGCATGTAATTATTGAGCATCTATGATCCATAAGGATCTGTTAGAAGATGAGCTGTAAGAAGCTGTATACAAGATGAATGCTTATTAAATACAGACTGATCTTAAGAATCTCTCTGTTGACTTTTAACAAAGGTAACCCTCTTTACAAGGTACAAGGTAACATAAAAATGTATAGCTAGAGTAACACCAAGGTCCCAACCTGTTGCCTTTAAATAACAATGCCTCACTGAAGCAACAAGTGTACAACACATGGCCATCTAGTCACCCTAAGCAAAACCCAATGAACATGAAAACAGTGAGAAAATCACAGATGTAATGCTAATAATTTAACAAGTCAGTGACAGAAGATTACAAAGACTGCCAGAAGATTACTATGTAGTTCTAGGGTCATACTTTTCAGTAGTAGCAAGCTCATCCTTGGTCCTTGACAGCTCCCCACTTATCTGTTGCTTGGCTTGGAGTTCAGATTGTATCTGTAACTGGAGATTCAGCAATTCCATCTTATCCATTTTCGCAGATCGGCGTGTCCTCCATCTAGCGCGTGACTGCAGATGTCAAAAGTGAACATTTAATATGATAAAATCAACTGTCAAGTAATGCCAAGATTCTATTATTATATTACACTGATGAATTGTGACATTCCACAGGTAAAGTATTTCAATTGCTGTGCCATAAAAAAAAAACAGGGGATATAGTGTTACTAACTAAATTTATATCAGAAAGGATAATACTAGTACAGATCAAAGAAGGAAATAGAACAACAACTTTTATACAAACATACGCCCCATGTAATGACACTTACAGCGATGAAGACAAAGACGAATATTTTGATAAACTTGCAGACACGTTAAATAATGTCAAGGAGACAGATGAACTAGTTGTGATGGGTGATTTTAACGGACGAATAGGCACAAGAAGAACACCGTGGGAGGATTGCATGGGGCCATTCAGCGACACAGAGACTGATTGTAACAGCAATGGTCAACGTCTACTCAACATATGTTCGGAACATGGACTAAAAATAGCAAATAGTTTTTTTTCAACATCGTCGTAGCCACACCAAAACCTGGTATAAATAGAATAACATAGACAAAGCATCTCAAATTGACTTTATTCTAATTAGGAAATCAGACAGAAGGCTACTATTAGATTCAAGAGCACTCCCAAATACAGATGTTGATACTGATCACAAACTAGTCATAATAAAAAAGATTTCACCACACAGGAAAATAAGAAACAAAAAGGTAACAACACATGTCATCAATTATAGGAGGCTGCAGGAAAATACAGTTAAAGACGAATTCAATCAAGAAATCCAAAACCTACATAAGAACATCCCTGATGATCACTCGAGCGTAGATAAGGAATGGACATGTTTCAAGGCTGCCATGCTAGACACACTGAAAAATAAATGTGGAACAAAGAAAGTAGGGCAGGACAAAAGATTAAGAACAGCCTGGTGGAACAACGAAGTTAAAGATAGCATATTCAAAAAGAAGGTAGCATTCAAAAAATGGATCACCACTAAATCTGAACAGGACTATATTACTTATAGAATAGCACGACGTAATGCCAAACGAACAATTAGAGCATCTAGAGATGAATCCTGGAGAATATACGGTGAACAGATGGCGACCCTTAGCAAAGGCCGTCCAAGAGAATTTTATAAACGTGTCACCACAATGAGAAACAGAGATGCATGTTACAACCCAACCACCATCATAAACAGCAAAAGAGGTATACCGATATTTAATCCACAACAAAGACTAGCAAGGTGGGCAGAATACTTTCAAGAACTACTTAATCCCACACATAACATAGAAAACCTCAATTTTGTGCCTAAATGCCAGGGACAGCAAGAACCAAATTTCATATCTGCAGAAGTCAAAGCAGTTATACAGAAAAGCAGGTCCAGATGGAATAACCACAGAAGCTATTCAGGCCTGTGAGGAAACAGGAGTTAAATGGCTAACAAGACTTTTTAATATAGCATAGGAAGAAAGAAAAGTCCCAGATGATTGGCAACAGGCAATAATAGTACCAATATGGAAAAAGAAAGGCAATATGAGAAAGTGTGAAACATACAGAGGTATATCACTCCTGAGCCATATAGGGAAAATGTATGCAAAACTTTTGGAACAAAGAGCTAGACCAATAGTTGAACAACAGTTAAGCAAAGCACAATTCGGTTTTCGGAAAGGTAAAAGTTGCACTGATGCATTATTTACACTTAGACAAATTTGTGAAAAAACTATTGAATATAGGGACCAGCAGAATATTGTGTTTGTTGATCAGGAAAAGGCTTTCGATAGAGTAGACAGATACAAATTATGGACCATCCTTGAAGACTATGGGATACAAGGGCAACAACTAGAAAACATCATAGCCATGTACCACTCGAGCCAAAGTGCAGTAAGAACACAAGAAGGTATATCAGATATGTTCACAGTCAATACAGGAGTGAGGCAGGGATGTGTGCTCTCTCCCCTGCTTTTCAATATCTACATGGACAGAATTTCCAAAGAAGCAAGTCTCGACAGAACAGATTCAGAAAATTTAGAACTCTTTACTCCAGATGAAACAACTGACCCACAGGGAATAAATGAACTTCTATTTGCAGACGATCAGTGCCTGTTTTACAGAGATGAGGGCAGACTACAAAATCATATTACTAATCTGAGTTCAACCTGCAGCAGATACAATATGAGTATAAACACAGCCAAGACCGAAGTAATGCAAGTTAGCAGATCGCCAGGCCCACTAAGTATACAGATAAATAACACACCTCTGAAACAAGTTAGAATTCAAATACCTTGGAAGTATGATCACAGAAGATGGCAGATTGGACAGAGAAATTGAAATCAGTGTGACGAAACGCCTACAGATCGTCAGATCTCTGCATAATAGCCCTTTGAAGGGAGTGCGAGGCGTTGGTCTCCCTTGAAATTAATATCAATTAATAGGGGATTTCCCTAGAAACGTAGTGCGGGGCGGAGCTATTCTAGTTATTTATAGAAAAATCTAGAATGTTCCCTCAAGTGCGTACGTGGGAAAGAGCTCTAAGTTCACGAGTGCTTCAGGCAGCACGGGTTGGTGGAACTTATCGTGACTCTGGTTTTCTTCATGAATCATGAAAGTCACGCGGCCCGGGTAGGCGAGTGGAAGGCGCACTGACTTTGTCGTGGTCAGTCGCCCACCAAATCTCAGCGTGAACAGATCGCAGCCAACAGGCTGATGTAATTTTGATGTCTATATTCGCGGCCAGTGCGGACATCTGCAGTCAAGGTTGTGATTCTTCAATCACAGGTTAGTTGAATACTTATTCTATTATTTAACTGTTGTCGTGATGCCGTGCTGAGTTCCCGGAATGAATTAATTGCCGTCGCAAAATTGAGTTGTCGCGTAGAGTTATCCGTTACAGTTGGCGGTTTGCATATTTAAGTAGGCTTTATCGATCAGCAATGTAATGTGGTACCTGACGGAACAAGCCGTATTCCACAGCGAGTGGTGTGTAAATAAAATAGGCCGAACGATGTGCTTTACAGTGTGTAGCAGTTACTGGTTTGGTTTATTAATTACGCAGGCAAGGCGACAGTTTGTCAGTCATTACATCAACATGCGAGACGCTGTAAATGATAAGGTAGAGCTTATTATTAAGATGTTGAATGTGCTTCGTGACATTAGAATTGTAACTTAATTGTTCTATCAGTGGTGGTGATTTTTCGAGGAATCAAGGTGAGATCAGCAGTGGTGTATTTGCTGTGTGCAGATAGCCGTGTTATTCCGCGTAAGCCGAATGGTGTTGCATCGGTAGGATAACAGTTGATAGGAGGTATTCATGATACTATAGTTACTGCTTGTCATGTCCGTCCGCTATGATGACCGTGCATGTTCCATCTTACGTTTGTCTAGGCAGCGGGAGGTAGGCCGGTACCCCCAACCCGATAGGTAATAGGTCCGACCCAATGCGATCGTGCAGATCCGAAGAGTGAACATACCCGATCGAGGGTGAAGCGGCACTCCGTAATTCGAGGCCGTGGTGTCTAGATAGATCGAGGTTTGAACCTAACCGTTTCTGTCTCTAATATTCTACTCTTCTGGAACCCTGACTCGGTTCATGGAGTACTTGGAGTACTGCCGTGAAGTAGTAGTATATGAAGGGAATAACCCCCCCCCCCCCCCCAAAATAAGGTGGAGTCAGAGTTTGGTAGTGGAGTCTGGAGGTTTGCTACATTGGATGACGTGACTTAAGTCGTCACGGGACAAGGTACACGGGACCCACAGTAGCTGTGGGAAAGTGTAATGGTGGATGGCCACCACAGCTGTGCTCGACCGGCACAGGTATGACTGACCTGAAAGATAGTCAGTGAATACAAGGGCAACTCAGGATCTGGGGCAGGGATCCCAGACCTGACACTATGGCTGTGATATGATTTTGTTATTTAAGTGTAACAAGTCATGAGTTCTCCTTGGTTAATGCTATAGTAATGAATTATCAAGAGTATAATTCATTATGGGCATATAGTTATTAATGTGTGTAATTGATCAGTCCATGGGTTAAGGGATTGATGAATTGATGAGTCTGTCAGGAAGGAGATGTCCGGCTGGACACCTTCTCGATACAGTAATCCCTACACTGAAAGGAAAGTAAGTGTATATGTTGATTGATGATGGAAGATGAAACCGGATTGGACTGGCACCAGGCGAAGGATGCTTGACAGAGTCATACAGTCGACTCTGGTGCTAGGGGTTATATGTAGCCCAGAAGTGTTACTTGACTGAACAGGTGTGCTATTGCTTTTTCTACCATCATTATGCCTATATATTATAGTGACTAAGTATATCTATGATGTGATGATTTCATACTCATGTTGGTAGACATGAGGAATGTCTGAGAGGCAGGTGACCTAGTGGAGATGCTGGTAGTCTTTGTTGTAGTTGAGTACTCACACCAACCTCTCCGTGTTTCAGGATCTGTTATTACTATACAGAAGAAGATTCAAGAGCTTCACCATGAGCTCTATGGGCCCACTCATTCCAGTGCCTATCCAGAAGTTGATTGAGGCCATACTGGGAGTGGTCGTCTGATTCTGCGAGATCAATGTTGAAAGGAGCTGAGTGCTGAATAAGTCGGTAGGTCTAGGTTAGGACCTCCGTCAAGAGTCCGACGAGTGTCATCCGATCCTGAGAGGGTCCAACACTGAAACGTCTGGTGATTCTAGCCAGTGAAGCACTGGTGACATTCAACCTCAGGGTAAACCTTGGTGATTGCAAGGTCAGGAACTTTCAAGTTGAGCAAAGTGATCATTGTTACCGGTCACCATGACCTGTGTTATATGCTTCTGGCCCGGCTGGGTTATGGGACACCATGTATCAAGTGATGCTTAAATAGTGTTTCTACATTGGTTACCTTTATTAAGCCAACATGTGGTCCAGTGACCTAGGACATTGATTACAACATTGGTGGGAACACCAGAGTGACATGTTTGTTGAGGTAGGGAGCTACCTCATGCCAATGTGATGAACTGTTGACAATGTTTGTTAAGGTAGGGAGCTACCTCATGCCATCGTGGTGAACTGTTGACAGTGTATGCTAGGTTGTGATTACTACCCATTGATCAGGGTAGTTACATGATACTGTGTGAAGATCTATTTGTCCAAGGACATGGAAACAAGGTGAAGTGTGATAGTCACCTGATAGACTTTACCAGTGACATTGTGTGTTCATGTGGAGCAACCGCTCATTTTGTAGGTGACATATCAGTGTGTGGGTCACTTATGAGATAGAGGTGTGACCAGGCTCTTGTGTATTTTGAGACGGTGCTACATGTACTTTTTCGGCAAGTGGGAGACCGCTAATGTTCTAGGGTCGGCCCAGACTTCATCAGGAGTGTGACGAGTGATATAGGACGACAGCAAGGAAGGATCCTTGTTCTTCGGTGCAGTGTCAGTCAGGCAGTGGTACTGCGCTTGATCAGCCCGTGATTGGTTCTCTGTGGGAAGAGGGAACTTTGGAGAGGCAGCAGACCTTGGAGTTCCAGTCCACTGGAGGAGCCTGGGTGAGTCGCTACCACGACTGGACAACCGCACGAGCTATCGTCCGCCTCCATGATGATGAATACTCATCTGCATCTCTGATATTGTACATAGTTCTTCTAGTCTGGCTTTCAGCCATCCTTCTCTGTGTTGTGGTTGACGTAGTTCAGAATTAAATTTTTGTTCTCTTAGCTATGACTTTGTGCAGTGATATGACTGGTGTCTGGTCCGAGCCCCCTTGGGGTTTGGAACCCTAGGTGAGGGAGGGGAGGTTAAGCTGTCCCGGCTTGTGTGGGGCCTGGTAGATGTAGAGTGCTATTGAGGTGGTTGGAGCAAAGGCAGGGGATAGTATCTATCGTGGCAAACCAGACCAAGCCCCGGCGGTCTTGTCACAATCAGATGTCAAAAAGCTAGTGCACTTACATATCAACTATCACCCTTACTGAAACATCCAAACATACCCATGTCCGCAAAACGACAGATAATAAACAGCATATTCACACCAACCCTATGCTACCAATCTCAAACCTGGACTTTATCCAAATTACACCTTCGCAAAATCAACACCTGCGAAATGAGATGCCTGAGGAGAGCTGCCAACTTAACAATCCGAGACCGAGTAAGAAATGCTACTATCAGACAGACTGTGGGATCAACACCTTGTGCCACATTTATTGAAAGACAGAAGATCAAGTGGTTTGGCCATGTCATTAGAATGCATCATCAGCAACTACCATCACTGGCCTTACATCAAAGATCATCTTCGACGAGACCACGAGGACGTCCAAGAAGAAAATGGATTGACGACATCAGAGACATTGTACAACCACACGGAATGACACTATCCAGTGCCGCCCACCGGGCGCTGGAACGCAAATTATTCCTCCCCACGACGCTTGACGGCAGAAGTGGAAGATGATGATGATGATGATGATGATGACTATATTACTTAGTATGGATAGTGTCATGTAAATTACCTTTCTTTCATGAGATTTGGGTTGCTTAGGATATGACTTTCACTTATTTCCCATAGGCTAACATTTTTATGAACACTTGAAATGAAAGCAATGATAACTGTCTGATCCAAATCAGACCTTTCTAATTGTGATATATCAGTCCTCTCGTTAAGTATTATTTTTTTTCTTCTGTTCATTGATAAAGGCTTTGGTCGAAACGTTAGTATATGTGTGGGTCTTTCCTTCTTTGAGCTTCCAAATTACATTTTGTGTATATTCATTTTCAGATCTTTGCATTATGTGGATGACTTGCTCATTATATAGAGTATTGGAACAAACAACTGTAAACATTTCTTTTCTCAATTAAACAACCAAATATGCAATTACAGTTTAGCATGACTTAAAATACCAAAACCTTACTATTTTTAGATGAAAAAGTTTTAAAATATATAAGTAAAAGTTTACAGGGAAAAGAAATGAATACAGACCAAAATTTACATATGCAGCATTCAATGAAAACTAAGGCTGCCATTGTTAAAGGCTAGGCAGAAAGAATTCAGGGCGCCTAGAATGAGCTCTGGAAGAAGATCTTAGATGGTCTTCTGAAAGACTATTCAGGGAAAATCAAACAAGTTATGGAGATTTAACAACATGGGTCATGTCAGTCACACAGTGGATTATAAATACACTGTTGTAGTGCTATGGAAGTTTGGTAGGAAAACTAAAATACATGATACAACTTGTAGCCAAGAGAAAAGATACAATTAAAATGATAATCAAGCAGCAGCTAGAATATTAAAGAAATTTATCCCAGATGCTGTTACCCTAACCTGCAGAGTTTGCGGCGACTGCACTAGCCAGGCGGCCTTAATTCCTCAGGCTCAAGACCCCTCTGTACTACACCCCTCTGTACTACACCCCAAGGTACTACGATAGACAGTAGATGACAGATGACAGCTGTTTACTCTATCGCATTGTCACAAATATATATTGGTAAAATTGGTCAACACTAAAAACAAAGACTTTATGAACACAAAAATACTTTAAAGAATAAAGAGATAGAATAATGTATCATTGCTGACTGTGGCCCATGCACCAAGTTATACAAATCAAACTGAATACACTGAAATAGTGTGCAAAGAGACACACACGCCTACAATAGAATAGAGAACCATTAGAAAAGGAGAGATTAGGTCAGCTCAATGTGGGTTGGAAAATGAAATAGGCCATAATTGAAACAAAGCCTTTATTATATAGTGTGGAATCACTATTAGAACACAGGACAGACCAGATAAGTCGCATATAATTGTGTTAGATGATGAAACATGATTACCATCAGGAAACAAGAGATTGCACCTTCACTGAATATGTGTCACCTCTGAAAGATCTTGTCTCCCATTATGTGTGTGTGCACGTGTGTATGTGAGGCTTGTGGAAGGGTATAAGGAGATTATCTAAACTGTAGCTAACATTGAGCTTACTTCATAGTGTTTGAAAAGGGCTCATTTACACCCTTGAGACAAATTACTCATATAGTGCGAGCTCACATTTGTTAGATAAATTAGCACTTCCAGGGTCCATACCACGCTGGCTGCCGTTACTTCCCCAGATATGTCCCAGTACCCATTTTAAGCTGAGTCAACCCGAGAGCCCAAAAGTCAATTTTAAGACATCTGCCTTGATGCGAACTCAAATCCATGACCACCAGGCTGGCAGGCAAGCGTGATAACCACTGCACCAATATAGTAGTGACTGAATATCAGGTAATTAAAGTACCCTTATACACACTATAGGTATAATAGGTATGTGGTCTTAGACTCATGTTTACAGGCAGGTCGGCACTCTGTAGGTGGCGTAGTTAGTATCACACCGACCTCCATGAATTTCCAAGACATTTTCCTGATGCCCATTTTGGGCTGGGTCGACCTGGCAGCCCAGGCCAGTTATTATAAAATCTGCCTCAATTCAAACATGTGCATGACTCCCTGTGACGGGATAGAGACTGCATAATTTCATATATATATATATATATATATATATATATATATATATATATATATATATATATATATATATATATATATATATATGTGTGTGTGTGTGTGTGTGTGTGTGTGTGTCAGGTCTTAGTCAGATATGACTGAGCTCCCGTATAACAGTAGACGGTACTACCTGCTTTCTGTTAGCGCTGAACGTTGGGCGGCGCTTACCAAACCTGACACCCCACATTGTGCCAACGGCTTCAGACGAAAGAGCACAATTGAAAGGGTACAAGCCTTACCCTGGTGCGAGGAAATGCAAGCTAAAGACAAAATGTCATGGCAGGGCAGACCAGGCCCTAAGCCTTGGTTGGTGGCTGGTCTAAGATCAAAGCTCCGACAGGCGGTGACAGTTAGAGCATTGCTTTGCTGATTCGGCAGCTTCTGCAGCTTGTCTTGTTCCAGATGTAGGGGTGTTACCTTTCCTCTGGGGTGAACTAGGCAGGCAGAGAGAGGGATCATGCTGCATGGGCAACACATGATCTCTATATTTAAGCCCAGGCTTTGTGCTATGGAGAGGCAATAACTCCATCCCTGGTCTTAACTGGTCTCGGACAGCAACTTGAAGACGCTTTCACTGATACACCAGAAAATTGTACAGTAAATGAAAAGTGGGGTCAACTTAATGAAACTCTTTATAAAACTGCCGTAGGGGTTTACAGCACTGTGGATCATAAGAGGCAGGACTGGTTTGCGGCAAACACTGAGACTCTGCAGCCCTTGATTGATAAGAAGAAGATAGCTCTCTTAAGAAATAAGGAAAGACCAACGCGTAACACTCTGAGTGAGCTAAGGCAAGCTAGGAAAGATGTGCAAAAGGCTGCCAGGCAGTGTGCAAATGATTATGTTAAAAAAAAAAAAAAAAAAAAGTTATGCGAGTCCATTCAAATCGCAAGTGATAAGGGAAACATCAGAAGCATGTATGAACGAATAAAGAAAGCCTGTGGTCCAGTGATCAAAAGAAGTGCACCATTGAAAACCTTGACTGGAGAAATCATCACTGATAAGAAACAGCAGATGGACAAATCAAATAAAATAAAATCAAATCAACTTTATTTTAAAAGGGTCACAAATTGGGCACACAGGCCCGTCTTACATTCGGCCCTTCCAATCACTCGTCTTTCGTTCATCAAGAGCATTATACATTTGCATAAGAAGGAAAAATAAACATTGTGAAATGAATGTTGTGAACATAAACAAGGCAAATTACCATGTTATGAGGCCCATCTCCCACCTACTCATACATCACCCCACCCACACACACACCCCCACCTACCCACACACACACACACCCAGGGACACATACATACCCCACCAACTGACCCATCCCCCTCCCGTACATCCCCCACCCACACACACTGCCCTCACCTGTTCCCCCGACCAAACCACACTCGCCACCCACAAACATCCCCCACCAACCCACACATCCCACGCCCACCCACATACACAACCCTAACCCTCACATCCTCTCTCCACTCACCCCCCAGCCACACCTCCATCGACCACATATTCCCCACCCACGCACACACATCCCCCACCAACCCATACATTGCACATCCACTCACACATCCACAAATCATACACATACATCCCCACCAACTGACATCTCCCTACCCACGCACACACACATCTCCCTAACCACCTATACATCCCCAATCCACTCACACACACCTGACCACCCACACATACATCCTCCACCCACCCACACATGCCCTAACCCAACCCCCCACCACACACGTCCCCCACCGGCACATTCCACACCCACATACCACCACACATCCCCACCTACACACCACACACATATCCCCCACAGACATACCACACAATATCCCCACCCACACCCACACAGATACCCTCATCCACCCACTGCACATACCCCCACCCACACACCACAAAAATCCCCCACCCACACACACATACCCCACCCACACACATATCCCCAACCAACACACCACACACATATCCCCCACAGACATACCACACAATATCCCCACCCACACCCACACAGATACCCTCATCCACCCACTGCACATACCCCCACCCACACACCACAAAAATCCCCCACCCACACACACATACCCCACCCACACACATATCCCCAACCAACACACCACACACCTCTCCCAATGCATACACACATTCCCCACCCATCCTCCAACACACACTCACTCACCCACACATCCTCCACTATGCACCCACACACCCCACCCACCCCCAACCAAACATCTCTTGATCACAATACCCCTACCCACACACATCCTCCACCCACTCACGCATCCCACCCCGACACATACACATCCTTCACCCACATACACATCCTTCACCCACCTACACATCAGTAAGCCACTCACACACCCCCACCCAAGCACACATCTCCCACCCACACACCCTACCACCCACACATACTTCCCCCAACCATCACACATCCCTACTCACCCACACATATCCCCCACCCATACACACAGATGGGTAGAGCACTATTTGGAGCTTTACTCAAGTGAGACCAAACTAGCGGATGATGCCCTCAATGCCATAGAGGCACTACCAACTCTTGACCACCTGGACACACTTCCCACCATAACAGAAGATTAGTGTGCTATAAATGAACTTGCATCTGGCAAGGCTCCAGGTAAGGATGGGATTCCAATAGAGGTTATCAGGAGTGGGCAAGACACACTCACTCTACAGATCCACCAGCTAATAGAGCTATGCTGGCGAGAAGGACAAGTCCCACAGGATTTCAAAGATTCAAGCATCATAACACTGTACAAGAACAAGGACGATCGGAGCGACTGCAACAACTATAGGGGTATCTCACTTCTGTGTATTGTTGGAAAAGTATTTGCCAAAATTGTTCTGCGCAGACTTCAAGTCCTAGGAGATCAAGTCTACCCCGAATCACAGTGTGGCTTTCGACAGAACCGGTCTACCATTGATATGATATTCTCATTGCGACAAATGCAAGAAAAATGCAGTGAACAGAATCAACCACTTTTTATTGCCTTCATTGACCTCACAAAGGCATTTGATTTGGTCAGTCATGAGGGTCTTTCAAGGCACTAAAGAAGATTGGCTGCCCACCAACTCTTCTCTTCTGTCCATTGTGGAATTGTTCCACACAGGCATGAAGGGTATAATCAAGTTTGATGGTGCAACTTCTAAAGAGTTTGAAATCAAGAGTGGAGTTAAGCAAGGTTGAGTACTAGCTCCCACCATCTTTGGAATATACTTTTCACTTCTACTGAAATATGCATTTCGTGATCAGGATGGTGGTGTATACATTCACTCACGCTCAGATGGCAGCCTCTACAATGCTCAGATTGAAGGCCAAGCCAAAATTAGGAGGGTACTGATCAGAGAGTTGCTTTTTTGCAGATGATGCTGCAGTAACGACCCACTCTGAGGAAGAATTGCAATGTCTACTATCTGCATTCTCCAATGCTTGTTCTGAATGTGGTTTAACAATTAGCAAAAAGAAAACACAGATTATGTCACAAGGTGCACATGGGGTACCATCAATCTTTATTGACGACGCCGAACTAGAGATGGTAGACCATTTTACATATCTAGGATCAGTGGTAAATAGCAAATTATCCCTAGATCAGGAAATCAACATCCGGATTGGTAAGGCAGCAACAACAATGAACAGGTTAAGAAAAAGAGTCTGGGAGAACAGGAAGCTTACTGCCAAAACAAAAGTCTTTGTCTATCAAGCCTGTGTCCTTAGTACTCTTCTTTATGGCAGTGAAACCTGGACAACTTACTTACACCAAGAGAAACGTTTAAACAGCTTTCATATGCGGTGTCTGCGAAGAATTCTTAGTATTAAGGTGGCAAGACAAAATCACAAATACTGAAGTATTGGAAAGATCAAGTTGTGTGACAGTTTATTCCCAGCTCAGTCTTCGTAGACTTAGATGGATAGGACATCTTAGGAGGATGGATGATGGTAGAATACCAAAGGACATCTTTTTTGGTGAATTACAGATGGGTAAGAGATCTCAGGGTCGGCCTCTACTACGATACAAAGATGTGTGTAAGCGGGACATGATTGATACAGGCATTGATAATGCACATTGGGAGCATGTCGCCGCTGAACGTGATGCATGGAGGGCAAACATCAGAAATGGAATAAAGACAAAGGAGAAAATTATTGCAGATAAGTCACACACCGAGCGTGTGAGACGTAAGATGGTGCGTGATGGTGGAAATGACCATGTGTTCACATGCACCCACTGTGAACGGATATTTACAGCACAAATTGGCCTTACCAGTCACATTCGCTACCGCCATAGGTAAAAGTTATTATGCCTTTTTAAAGTACAAACTATCGTCTGTCAAGACGGCAAGGTGCCAATGTAATGTAATATAATGAACTATTGTAATCTGACATTTTACGTCTGCTTTATAAACAGACAAGGAAAACAACTTACAGCCTCCTCTGAGCCTCCCATGACTTTCAGATTTTCCAGCTCTTCTGTCATCTTTGTAGCCAGTGCCTGCAGGTAACCACGAGCATCCTTCTCATCGCTGACCCTATAAATGTAAATAGCTATAATTAGTAAAGCAAACCAATGTAAAACTTTTTTTTTTAAATTCGCATATCCTTTTACAGGAAATAGCTGTCAACAGCAGCATCTTTGAGCTGTCTGTTGATTTCTTGGCAAGATTACGCTCAGTAGTTTGCCATTGCTTTCTGAGGCCGGCTCAGTTATCCCGTAAGTCACCAGCGGGGGGTGAACCGCTCCCAGTTCTTGTCCGCTATGAGACTATGCGTGATAAATGGGATTACGGAGAAAGTGGTGTAACCCCTCGGCCAGAGAGACCGGCAATGTAAAAAAAAAAAAAAAATGTGAAACTACTAAAACAAATTTTGTATGCTGAGCTATATACCTACTCATGTAATATACTCACATATTCTGGGGGATAGTACTATGTACCTACTTATGTAGTATCTATGTCTTGTGGAGAAAAGTGCTTTAAAACTAATCATGTAATCTACTGAAATGTTGTAGGGGAAGGTACTATAAACCTACTCGTGCAACTTATTCAAGGAGAAGGTGCTGTATACATACTCATATTGTATCTAAAGTCATGTGGGGAAGGTGCTTTATACTTATTCATGTACTACATGTTTCATATACTCAAATCATCTTACGATGTAATATAACATATGCTACTGCTTTTTCATCACATATTTCTGTTAGACATTTAATGCCCCGCTGAATGAAATAATGTGCAGTCTAAATCAAAAAGCACCATTTTTCACACTATACATTCAATTATGACACAATTAAAAGACAGTGGTAAAAAATTATTATTCAGCAATTCACAGATAATATAAAATATAACCAAATCATAACCTCACTGGTATATGACATTTCCAAAAATCATGATACATGATAATAACATTTACCCAACTGGTAAATTAAAACTTTATTCTAAAATAGAACTCAGAACGCTCGTGAAGGTTAACCTGGTTAACAATCTCTGAAGAAGTCAGATGTGTCAGGCAAAACATGCAAATATCACAGCTCTGTTGTAAACAGGCACAACGCAATTATATCCAAAACAAATTCTGTACGAATGCAGAAGAACTCAGAACAATGTATATCAACAAAAACACAAATCAGTGCAAGAATTGTTCCACTGCTCCATGTACAAGTACACTTACAGACAAAACCATTCAATCATTCACTCTGATAAACATCTCTAAAAGGTCACTATGAATAACACATTTCTGTAAAGTCAGTCGAGTAAAGGACCCTATATCACCCCTGAACACATATTGGGCATTGGGCATACGGTGCTAAACCCATATCTGTATAAACCAATCAGCACACCATGGTTATATGGTGAATATCACACTGTCCACCTTTACTTCCCACAATATTTCCTGCTCCTCATTTTAGACTAGGTTGATCTGAGAACACAGACAAATTAAAAACATTTGCCTTGAAGCAAATTGGAACCCATATCCCCCAGGCCAGCAGCCAGGCTGTCTAACCACTAAACAACTGTAGCTGTCACATTTATGTAAACAGTGCAGCTAAATATTAAAGACCGACCATTCATAGATTCACCGGTCTCTGTGGCCAAAGGCTTGCGAAAGCGGTTCGTGAGCCACTTACCAGGCGTTTGAAACGCAGCTGCGATCGATTTGTGCAGCAGATCATGTCGCGTTGTGTTATAACGTGTTGGTATGGGAGCCAGTCGTTCAGAAAGCAATGGCAAACTACTTAACGTAAAATTTGACTAGTACATCAACAGCAGCTTGAATAATGCTGGTGTTGACTACAACGTCCTGCAAGGGATAAGCAACATTTTTTTTAAAAATCATAGATTATATGAGCTATTGGCTATCCCACAGACATATCTGAAAATTACACAACATTATCACAAACAAGTAAATCTTAATAGGGATCTAAAACCCAGCTCAAATTGTACAGCTCTTTGAAAACTGTAGGACAAAAGTTAACTTTACATGCTACACAATCTTTGAAATATATAGATCATAAGTGGCATCCAGCACAGATAAGGTCAAGTAAATTCTATCTTTCAACATCTATAAATAAAACAACAAGCATATGGGAAGATGACGTAACACAAACATGGGGCAAACAGTAGCATAGTAATGTATCTTATAGTTGAAGAACATTGGTAACATTAACTCATAAAAGTGGACAGCACATGACCATTGATCCTCCTGTTCAATCATTCACATGAAAAAACTGCCAACATTACACTATTTAATTGTAAGCTACGAAAATAAAACAAATGCAGCTCGGAATAGTGTATAATATGCAACCACAAAAATCTTCATTGTAAGAAACTTCTTCATTACTCCATGAACTAAACACATAAAAGTACAGCGAAGAAATAACCCAGTTTCTATACCCCAAAGAATTACTTTGCAAAGAAAACTAAAACTCTAGCACGTCTAAGTAAAACAGTCTAACACATTTAATTGATATGTATTTATAACAACCTTCAGTAACAACAAATCTTATTTTCATTCAAAGCCAACATAAGCTTCAAATCAACATGCATCTATTTAAAACCAGTAAAAGGACAACTTCAGTTGTGACTAAATAATCCACTGTCTAGCCTCTGCATATCCTTTATGTGTTGGTTCACACACATTTCCTCCTCAATTGTTAAAACATTTTCAGCTAAGATTATCTTTATATAAACTAAACAGTGCTTGCGTTTCTATCACTAGTATAGTTGTCATCTCTCCACATTTATATGTTACTCTACTTATATTTCATTATCTCAATTACTTATCCTAGATTGACTCTTTATAACCTCTCAACTCTTATGCAGCTAGAAACAGAGAAATATTTTCTGGTTTTATATGTTAAGAAAAGATTAACTGAATGAGGTCTAATAAGTGGACAGAATCCCCCCCCCCCCTCAACCAGATACACACACACACAGCACACTAACACCCCAAAAGAACGAATTAACAAATCCACTGCAGAATATATTATGTCACTTCTCTAAGACAAATCACAAATTATACATTTTCTACAGAGACAAACAAACAAGCACACAAGTACACAAACACACACTCTCACTGAGAGAGAGAGAGAGAGAGAGAGAGAGAGAGAGAGAGAGAGAGAGAGAGAGAGAGAGAGAGAGAGAGAGAGAGAGAGAGAGAGAGAGAGAGAGAGAGAGAGAGAGAGAGAGAGAGAGAGAGAGGAGAGAGGGGGAGAGAGAGAGAAATTTACCCGACAAAGAGAAAGCAAGAGAGAGAAAACAGAGACAGATAGAATCCAATCAGGTAAATTGACTGGCAGTTCAAACAAGAATATTTTTTTAACAGACCTCAGAATAGCATTCAAAAAGCAATCCCGACAAAACTCACCGACTCCTCATTGGTCTACTACCTGCACATCTTAACACAGTAAAAACAATACCAACAGGATAATGAAGAAAAGCTATCTACACATTTTTTGTTGAAAAATGAAAGGCTGACAATAGACTTCAGAATACTATACACAATGCCATCACAACAGAGCCTGTTTCAGAAAATGTTTCACAGAACCCTTTTCGAGAATGTTTCTTTCTTTTCCTACCACTTCAATAAAGCAATTACGTGCATTTCAGTTGAGCTATCAAAGTCAGATTTTGATACAATATAGAGCTCAGAATAGTGTATAAAAAACAATCATGACAACTGATTCAAAGAGTCTTCCTCATTGCGCCATGTATTTCAAAATATTTATACAACTAGACCTCAAATTATATTTTACAATAATGAAAGACAATCAGTACTTGAATAGAGGAATCAGAATGTTTTTGTAATAGAGCTCAGAATAGCGTATAATAAGCAATCACAGCAACACTCATTTACAAGAATCTTCCTCATTGCTCTATCCAACTGCTCTTGTGGAAAACAAAATAACTAGTCCGTTTTAAATTAGCTCAGTACAGATACTATAGAATAAAAGATTTCATATTGACAGAACTTTAACATTTATTTGAGAAATGTAACTGCTACGAGTATTCAAAATCTTAAAAAAAAAAATTTTAATGAGTATACCAGTTATACAACAAACTGATTCTCACATTAGAGAGAAATCCTACTTGGTAAAGTCACTAACGCTTCAATGCTGCTACAAATGGGACAAGAATTTTCCATTTTCCTTTCGTGTTCTAACTTCCCACTACACTAACAATTTACTGAAAACGGTTACAGTTTTCTCAATCTTTCTAATTCTTTACCTAGAAGCTAAGACAATCTTGACCCTCGTGGGTTAACATAAGGGGGGAAATCACTGGCTAATTTAAAGCATACTGGCCGGGTGTCAGACCCATTTCTTTGTCAGAGGACAACACGTGATAAATATTGTCAATTACATATCATTAAGTTGAAGTATCAAAACAAAATGTCTACATGATAGAGCTCAGAATAGCGTATAAGAAACAAGCATATCAAAACTCATGGAAAGAATCTTCCTCATTGCTCCATGCATTTCAGCATATTTATATACGAGCAGATTATTCAGCACCAACATATATTCAAACCGTTTGTTATGAAAAAACACTGAGGAATTTAAACCTAGAATTCATTTTAAAAGAGCTCAGAATAGCGTATAAAAAATAATCATTGCAAAATTCACTGAAAGAATCTTCTTCATTGCTCAGAGCACAGCACATATGGAATAAAAGGATTGGCTTACATTTTCATTGTCAGTTTAAATAATCACACAGGTAAGTCTACATGTCATTGAAGCATATTGGGGATATGGTCTTAGGAACATAATAGTGATCAAATGACACATGGGAGAAGATATGGTCAGTACAATGTCAACAGCAATTCCACAATGTAATCTGATATCTATTAAAATGGACCTGGGTAGACCCTAGAACTCATTGGTATAAAAACTATACCACAACTAATGGAAACTCCATGTATTTCAAAATATTTATACAACTAGACCTCAAATAACATTTTACAATAATGAAATACAATCAATACTTGAATGGAGGAATCAGAATGCTTTTGTAACAGAGCTCAGAATAGCGTATAATAAGCAATCACAGCAACACTCATTACAAGAATTTTCCCCATTGCTCTATCCAACTGCTCTTGTGACAAACAAAAGAACCAGTCCATTTTCAATTGGCTCAGTAAAGCTACCATAAAAGGCAAGATTCCACATTGACAGAACTTTTAACAATTATTTGAGAAACTGCTACAAATATTCACAATCTTGAAACAATTTTCAATGAATATACCAAAATTCTCTACAATATTATACAACAAACTGATTCTCACACTAGAGAGAAATCCTACTTAGTAAAGTCACTAATGCTTCAATGCTGCTACTAATGTAATGGGACAAACATTTTTCCATTTTCCTGTTGTATTCTAACTTCTCACTACACCAACAATTTATTGATGATAGTTATATTTTCTAAATCTTTCTATGTCTTTACCTAGAAGTAAGACAATCTTGACCCTTGAGGGTTAAAATAAGAAGGTGGAAAAATCAAGCAGTACTGGCTAATTTAAAGCATACTCGCCGGGTGTCAGACCCATTTCTTTGTCAGAGGACAAACAGGGTGATAAATATCATCAATTGCATATTATTAAATTGGGATATCAAAACAAAATTTCTACATGATAGAGCTCAGAATAGCATATAAGAAACAAGCATATCAAAACTCATGGAAAGAATCTTCCTCATTGCTCCATGCATTTCAGCATATTTATATACGAGCAGATTATTTTCAAACCGTTTGTTATGTAAACACTGAGGAATTTAGACCTAGAATTCATTTTTTAAAAGAGCTCAGAATAGCTTATAAAAAACAATCATTGCAAAATTCACTAAAAGAATCTTCTTCATTGCTCAGCGCACAGCTGATATGGAACAAAAGGATTGGCTCATATTTTCATCGTCAATTTAAAAATCAAACAAATAAGTCTACATGTCATTGAAGCATATTGGGGATATGGTCTTAGGAACATAATAGTGATCAAATGACACATGGGAGAAGATATGGTCAGTACCATGTCAACTGCAATTCCACAATGTAATCTGATATCTATTAAAATGGACCTGGGTAGACCCTAGAACTCATTGGTATGAAAACTATACCACTACTAATGGGAACTCAACCATCAACCTATATGCCAATATGCTAAGTGCCTTAACCAGAATACCAAAGACCAGGACAAAATTCCTACAGGACAAATTCAAAAGAGACAATCTGCAAAGAATGTTATACTTTTAATGTGAGATAATAATAATTATTTGATAAAATGAGGCTAAATGTTACATGAATGCAAATTACATGCATTTCAGTTGAACTATCAAAGTAAGATTTTGGTATAATATAGAGCTCAGAATAGCGTATAATAAACAATCATGATATCTACTTCAAAGAGTCTTCCTCATTGCTCCATGTATTTCAAAATATTTATATGACTAGACCTCAAATCATATTTTACAATACTGAAATACAATCAGTACTTGAATGGCGGAATCAGAATGTTTTTGTAATAGAGCTCAGAATAGCGTATAATAAGCAATCACAGCAACACTCATTACAAGAATCTTCCTCATTGCTCTATCCAACTGCTCTTGTGGAAACAAAAGGAACTAGTCCATTTTCAATTAGTTCAGAACAGCTACTATGAAGAAAAGATTTCATATTGACAGAGCTTTAACATTTATTTGAGAAATGTAACTGCTACAAGTATTCCAAATCTTGAAAAAAAAATTGCAATGAATACACCAGTTATACAACAAACTGATTATCACACTAGAGAGAAATATTACTTGGTAAAGTCACAAATGTTTCAATGCTGCCACAAATAGGACAAGATTTTTCCATTTTCCTTTTGTATTCTAACTTCTCACTACACTAACAATTTACTGATAATGGTTACAGTTTTCTCAATCTTACTAATTCTTTACCTAGAAGCTAAGACAATCTTGACCCTTGTGGGTTAACATAAGGGGGGAAATCACTGGCTAATTTAAAGCATACTGGCCGGGTGTCAGACCCATTTCTTTGTCAGAGGACAATAAGGGTGATAAATATTGTCAATTACATATCATTAAGTTGAGGTATCAAAACAAAATGTCTACATGATAGAGCTCAGAATAGCGTATAAGAAATAAGCATATCAAAACTCATGGAAAGAATCTTCCTCATTGCTCCATGCATTTCAGCATATTTATATACGAGCAGATTATTCGGCACCAACATATATTCAAACCGTTTGTTATGAAAACACTCTGAGGAATTTAAACCTAGAATTCATTTAAAAGAGCTCAGAATAGCGTATAAAAAACAATCATTGCAAACTTCACTGAAAGAATCTTCTTCATTGCTCAGCGCACAGCATATATGGAATAAAAGGATTGGCTTACATTTTCATCGTCAATTTAAAAATCAAACAGATAAGTCTACATGTCATTGAAGCATATTGGGGATATGGTCTTAGGAACATAATAGTGATCAAATGACACATGGGAGAAGATATGGTCAGTATCATGTCAACTGCAATTCCACAATGTAATCTGATATCTATTAAAATGGACCTGGGTAGACCCTAGAACTCATTGGTATAAAAACTATACCACAACTAATGGAAACTCCATGTATTTCAAAATATTTATACAACTAGACCCCAAATCATATTTACAATAATGAAATACAATCAATACTTGCATGGATGAATCAGAATGTTTTTGCAACAGAGCTCAGAATAGCGTATAATAAGCAATCACAGCAACACTCATTACAATAATTTTCCTCATTGCTCTATCCAACTGCTCTTGTGACAAACAAAAGAACCAGTCCATTTTCAATTGGCTCAGTAAAGCTACCATAAAAGGCAAGATTCCACACTGACAGAACTTTAACAATTATTTGAGAAACTGCTACAAATAGTCACAATCTTGAAACAATTTTCAATGAATATACCTAAATTCTCTACAATATTATACAACAAACTGATTCTCACACTAGAGAGAAATCCTACTTAGTAAAGTCACTAATGCTTCAATGCTGCTACTAATGTAATGGGAACAACATTTTTCCATTTTCCTGTTGTATTCTAACTTCTCACTACACCAACAATTTATTGATGATAGTTATATTTCTAAATCTTTCTATGTCTTTACCTAGAAGTAAGACAATCTTGACCCTTGAGGGTTAAAATAAGAAGGTGGAAAAATCAAGCAGTACTGGCTAATTTAAAAGCATACTCGCCGGGTGTCAGACCCATTTCTTTGTCAGAGGACAAACAGGGTGATAAATATCACCAATTGCATATTATTAAATTGGGATATCAAAACAAAATTTCTACATGATAGAGCTCAGAATAGCGTATAAGAAACAAGCATATCAAAACTCATGGAAAGAATCTTCCTCATTGCTCCATGCATTTCAGCATATTTATATACGAGCAGATTATTTTCAAACCGTTTGTTATGAAAACACTGAGGAATTTAAACCTAGAATTCATTTTTAAAAGAGCTCAGAATAGCGTATAAAAAACAATCATTGCAAAATTCACTAAAAGAATCTTCTTCATTGCTCAGCGCACAGCTGATATGGAACAAAAGGATTGGCTCATATTTTCATCGTCAATTTAAAAATCAAACAAATAAGTCTACATGTCATTGAAGCATATTGGGGATATGGTCTTAGGAACATAATAGTGATCAAATGACACATGGGAGAAGATATGGTCAGTACCATGTCAACTGCAATTCCACAATGTAATCTGATATCTATTAAAATGGACCTGGGTAGACCCTAGAACTCATTGGTATGAAAACTATACCACTACTAATGGGAACTCAACCATCACCTATATGCCAATATGCTAAGTGCCTTAACCAGAATACCAAAGACCAGGACAAAATTCCTACAGGACAAATTCAAAAGAGACAATCTGCAAAGAATGTTATACTTTTAATGTGAGATAATAATAATTATTTGATAAAATGAGGCTAAATGTTACATGAATGCAAATTACATGCATTTCAGTTGAACTATCAAAGTAAGATTTTGGTATAATATAGAGCTCAGAATAGCGTATAATAAACAATCATGATATCTACTTCAAAGAGTCTTCCTCATTGCTCCATGTATTTCAAAATATTTATATGACTAGACCTCAAATCATATTTTACAATACTGAAATACAATCAGTACTTGAATGGCGGAATCAGAATGTTTTTGTAATAGAGCTCAGAATAGCGTATAATAAGCAATCACAGCAACACTCATTACAAGAATCTTCCTCATTGCTCTATCCAACTGCTCTTGTGGAAAACAAAAGGAACTAGTCCATTTTCAATTAGTTCAGAACAGCTACTATTGAAGAAAAGATTTCATATTGACAGAGCTTTAACATTTATTTGAGAAATGTAACTGCTACAAGTATTCCAAATCTTGAAAAAAAAATTGCAATGAATACACCAGTTATACAACAAACTGATTATCACACTAGAGAGAAATATTACTTGGTAAAGTCACAAATGTTTCAATGCTGCCACAAATAGGACAAGATTTTTCCATTTTCCTTTTGTATTCTAACTTCTCACTACACTAACAATTTACTGATAATGGTTAGTTTTCTCAATCTAACTAATTCTTTACCTAGAAGCTAAGACAATCTTGACCCTTGTGGGTTAACATAAGGGGGGAAATCACTGGCTAATTTAAAGCATACTGGCCGGGTGTCAGACCCATTTCTTTGTCAGAGGACAATAAGGGTGATAAATATTGTCAATTACATATCATTAAGTTGAGGTATCAAAACAAAATGTCTACATGATAGAGCTCAGAATAGCGTATAAGAAATAAGCATATCAAAACTCATGGAAAGAATCTTCCTCATTGCTCCATGCATTTCAGCATATTTATATACGAGCAGATTATTCAGGCACCAACATATATTCAAACCGTTTGTTATGAAAAACACTCTGAGGAATTTAAACCTAGAATTCATTTAAAAGAGCTCAGAATAGCGTATAAAAAACAATCATTGCAAACTTCACTGAAAGAATCTTCTTCATTGCTCAGCGCACAGCATATATGGAATAAAAGGATTGGCTTACATTTTCATCGTCAATTTAAAAATCAAACAGATAAGTCTACATGTCATTGAAGCATATTGGGGATATGGTCTTAGGAACATAATAGTGATCAAATGACACATGGGAGAAGATATGGTCAGTATCATGTCAACATGCAATTCCACAATGTAATCTGATATCTATTAAAATGGACCTGGGTAGACCCTAGAACTCATTGGTATAAAAACTATACCACAACTAATGGAAACTCCATGTATTTCAAAATATTTATACAACTAGACCCCAAATCATATTTTACAATAATGAAATACAATCAATACTTGCATGGATGAATCAGAATGTTTTTGCAACAGAGCTCAGAATAGCGTATAATAAGCAATCACAGCAACACTCATTACAATAATTTTCCTCATTGCTCTATCCAACTGCTCTTGTGACAAACAAAAGAACCAGTCCATTTTCAATTGGCTCAGTAAAGCTACCATAAAAGGCAAGATTCCACACTGACAGAACTTTAACAATTATTTGAGAAACTGCTACAAATAGTCACAATCTTGAAACAATTTTCAATGAATATACCTAAATTCTCTACAATATTATACAACAAACTGATTCTCACACTAGAGAGAAATCCTACTTAGTAAAGTCACTAATGCTTCAATGCTGCTACTAATGTAATGGGACAACATTTTTCCATTTTCCTGTTGTATTCTAACTTCTCACTACACCAACAATTTATTGATGATAGTTATATTTTCTAAATCTTTCTATGTCTTTACCTAGAAGTAAGACAATCTTGACCCTTGAGGGTTAAAATAAGAAGGTGGAAAAATCAAGCAGTACTGGCTAATTTAAAGCATACTCGCCGGGTGTCAGACCCATTTCTTTGTCAGAGGACAAACAGGGTGATAAATATCATCAATTGCATATTATTAAATTGGGATATCAAAACAAAATTTCTACATGATAGAGCTCAGAATAGCGTATAAGAAACAAGCATATCAAAACTCATGGAAAGAATCTTCCTCATTGCTCCATGCATTTCAGCATATTTATATACGAGCAGATTATTTTCAAACCGTTTGTTATGAAAACACTGAGGAATTTAAACCTAGAATTCATTTTTTAAAAGAGCTCAGAATAGCGTATAAAAAACAATCATTGCAAAATTCACTAAAAGAATCTTCTTCATTGCTCAGCGCACAGCTGATATGGAACAAAAGGATTGGCTCATATTTTCATCGTCAATTTAAAAATCAAACAAATAAGTCTACATGTCATTGAAGCATATTGGGGATATGGTCTTAGGAACATAATAGTGATCAAATGACACATGGGAGAAGATATGGTCAGTACCATGTCAACTGCAATTCCACAATGTAATCTGATATCTATTAAAATGGACCTGGGTAGACCCTAGAACTCATTGGTATGAAAACTATACCACTACTAATGGGAACTCAACCATCAACCTATATGCCAATATGCTAAGTGCCTTAACCAGAATACCAAAGACCAGGACAAAATTCCTACAGGACAAATTCAAAAGAGACAATCTGCAAAGAATGTTATACTTTTAATGTGAGATAATAATAATTATTTGATAAAATGAGGCTAAATGTTACATGAATGCAAATTACATGCATTTCAGTTGAACTATCAAAGTAAGATTTTGGTATAATATAGAGCTCAGAATAGCGTATAATAAACAATCATGATATCTACTTCAAAGAGTCTTCCTCATTGCTCCATGTATTTCAAAATATTTATATGACTAGACCTCAAATCATATTTTACAATACTGAAATACAATCAGTACTTGAATGGCGGAATCAGAATGTTTTTGTAATAGAGCTCAGAATAGCGTATAATAAGCAATCACAGCAACACTCATTACAAGAATCTTCCTCATTGCTCTATCCAACTGCTCTTGTGGAAAACAAAAGGAACTAGTCCATTTTCAATTAGTTCAGAACAGCTACTATTGAAGAAAAGATTTCATATTGACAGAGCTTTAACATTTATTTGAGAAATGTAACTGCTACAAGTATTCCAAATCTTGAAAAAAAAATTGCAATGAATACACCAGTTATACAACAAACTGATTATCACACTAGAGAGAAATATTATTTGGTAAAGTCACAAATGTTTCAATGCTGCCACAAATAGGACAAGATTTTTCCATTTTCCTTTTGTATTCTAACTTCTCACTACACTAACAATTTACTGATAATGGTTACAGTTTTCTCAATCTTACTAATTCTTTACCTAGAAGCTAAGACAATCTTGACCCTTGTGGGTTAACATAAGGGGGGAAATCACTGGCTAATTTAAAGCATACTGGCCGGGTGTCAGACCCATTTCTTTGTCAGAGGACAATAAGGGTGATAAATATTGTCAATTACATATCATTAAGTTGAGGTATCAAAACAAAATGTCTACATGATAGAGCTCAGAATAGCGTATAAGAAATAAGCATATCAAAACTCATGGAAAGAATCTTCCTCATTGCTCCATGCATTTCAGCATATTTATATACGAGCAGATTATTCAGCACCAACATATATTCAAACCGTTTGTTATGAAAAACACTCTGAGGAATTTAAACCTAGAATTCATTTAAAAGAGCTCAGAATAGCGTATAAAAAACAATCATTGCAAACTTCACTGAAAGAATCTTCTTCATTGCTCAGAGCACAGCATATATGGAATAAAAGGATTGGCTTACATTTTCATTGTCAGTTTAAATAATCAAACAGATAAGTCTACATGTCATTGAAGCATATTGGGGATATGGTCTTAGGAACATAATAGTGATCAAATGACACATGGGAGAAGATATGGTCAGTACCATGTCAACAGCAATTCCACAATGTAATCTGATATCTATTAAAATGGACCTGGGTAGACCCTAGAACTCATTGGTATAAAAACTATACCACAACTAATGGAAACTCCATGTATTTCAAAATATTTATACAACTAGACCTCAAATCATATTTTACAATAATGAAATACAATCAATACTTGAATGGATGAATCAGAATGTTTTTGTAACAGAGCTCAGAATAGCGTATAATAAGCAATCACAGCAACACTCATTACAAGAATCTTCCTCATTGCTCTATCCAACTGCTCTTATGGAAAACAAAGGAACTAGTCCATTTTCAATTAGCTCAGAACAGCTACTATTGAAGAAAAGATGTCATATTGACAGAGCTTTAACATTTATTTGAGAAATGTAACTGCTACAAGTATTCCAAATCTTGAAAAGAAAATTTCAATGAATACACCAGTTATACAACAAACTGATTATCACACTAGAGAGAAATATTACTTGGTAAAGTCACAAATGTTTCAATGCTGCCACAAATAGGACAAGATTTTTCCATTTTCCTTTTGTATTCAAACTTCTCACTACACTAACAATTTATTGATAATGGTTACAGTTTTCTCAATCTTACTAATTCTTTACCTAGAAGCTAAGACAATCTTGACCCTTGTGGGTTAACATAAGGGGGGAAATCACTGGCTAATTTAAAGCATACTGGCCGGGTGTCAGACCCATTTCTTTGGCAGAGGACAATAAGGGTGATAAATATTGTCAATTACATATCATTAAGTTGAGGTATCAAAACAAAATGTCTACATGATAGAGCTCAGAATAGCGTATAAGAAATAAGCATATCAAAACTCATGGAAAGAATCTTCCTCATTGCTCCATGCATTTCAGCATATTTATATATGAGCAGATTATTCAGCACCAACATATATTCAAACCTTTTGTTATGAAAAAACACTGAGGAATTTAAACCTAGAATTCATTTTAAAAGAGCTCAGAATAGCGTATAAAAAACAATCACTGCAAAATTCACTGAAAGAATCTTCTTCATTGCTCAGCGCACAGCATATGTGAAATAAAAGGATTGGCTTACATTTTCATTGTCAGTTTAAATAATCAAACAGATAAGTGTACATGTCAATGAAGTGTATTGGGGATATGGTCTTAGGAACATAATAGTGAAAATGACACATGGGAGAAGATATGGTCAGTACCATGTCAACAGCAATTCCACAATGTAATCTGATATCTATTAAAATGGACCTGGGTAGACCCTAGAACTCATTGGTATAAAAACTATACCACAACTAATGGAAACTCCATGTATTTCAAAATATTTATACAACTAGACCTCAAATCATATTTTACAATAATGAAATACAATCAATACTTGAATGGAGGAATCAGAATGTTTTTGTAATAGAGCTCAGAATAGCGTATAATAAGCAATCACAGCAACACTCATTACAAGAATCTTCCTCATTGCTCTATCCAACTGCTCTTATGGAAAACAAAGGAACTAGTCCATTTTCAATTAGCTCAGAACAGCTACTATTGAAGAAAAGATGTCATATTGACAGAGCTTTAACATTTATTTGAGAAATGTAACTGCTACAAGTATTCCAAATCTTGAAAAAGAAATTTCAATGAATACACCAGTTATACAACAAACTGATTATCACACTAGAGAGAAATATTATTTGGTAAAGTCACAAATGTTTCAATGCTGCCACAAATAGGACAAGATTTTTCCATTTTCCTTTTGTATTCAAACTTCTCACTACACTAACAATTTACTGATAATGGTTACAGTTTTCTCAATCTTACTAATTCTTTACCTAGAAGCTAAGACAATCTTGACCCTTGTGGGTTAACATAAGGGGGGAAATCACTGGCTAATTTAAAGCATACTGGCCGGGTGTCAGACCCATTTCTTTGGCAGAGGACAATAAGGGTGATAAATATTGTCAATTACATATCATTAAGTTGAGGTATCAAAACAAAATGTCTACATGATAGAGCTCAGAATAGCGTATAAGAAATAAGCATATCAAAACTCATGGAAAGAATCTTCCTCATTGCTCCATGCATTTCAGCATATTTATATACGAGCAGATTATTCGGCACCAACATATATTCAAACCGTTTGTTATGAAAACACTCTGAGGAATTTAAACCTAGAATTCATTTAAAAGAGCTCAGAATAGCGTATAAAAAAACAATCACTTGCAAAATTCACTGAAAGAATCTTCTTCATTGCTCAGCGCACAGCATATATGGAATAAAAGGATTGGCTTACATTTTCATCGTCATTTAAATAATCAAACAGATAAGTCTACATGTCAATTGAAGCATATTGGGGATATGGTCTTAGGAACATAATAGTGATCAAATGACACATGGGAGAAGATATGGTCAGTATCATGTCAACTGCAATTCCACAATGTAATCTGATATCTATTAAAATGGACCTGGGTAGACCCTAGAACTCATTGGTATAAAAACTATACCACAACTAATGGAAACTCCATGTATTTCAAAATATTTATACAACTAGACCCCAAATCATATTTTACAATAATGAAATACAATCAATACTTGCATGGATGAATCAGAATGTTTTTGCAACAGAGCTCAGAATAGCGTATAATAAGCAATCACAGCAACACTCATTACAATAATTTTCCTCATTGCTCTATCCAACTGCTCTTGTGACAAACAAAAGAACCAGTCCATTTTCAATTGGCTCAGTAAAGCTACCATAAAAGGCAAGATTCCACACTGACAGAACTTTAACAATTATTTGAGAAACTGCTACAAATAGTCACAATCTTGAAACAATTTTCAATGAATATACCTAAATTCTCTACAATATTATACAACAAACTGATTCTCACACTAGAGAGAAATCCTACTTAGTAAAGTCACTAATGCTTCAATGCTGCTACTAATGTATGGGACAATATTTTTCCATTTTCCTGTTGTATTCTAACTTCTCACTACACCAACAATTTATTGATGATAGTTATATTTTCTAAATCTTTCTATGTCTTTACCTAGAAGTAAGACAATCTTGACCCTTGAGGGTTAAAATAAGAAGGTGGAAAAATCAAGCAGTACTGGCTAATTTAAAGCATACTCGCCGGGTGTCAGACCCATTTCTTTGTCAGAGGACAAACAGGGTGATAAATATCATCAATTGCATATTATTAAATTGGGATATCAAAACAAAATTTCTACATGATAGAGCTCAGAATAGCGTATAAGAAACAAGCATATCAAAACTCATGGAAAGAATCTTCCTCATTGCTCCATGCATTTCAGCATATTTATATACGAGCAGATTATTTTCAAACCGTTTGTTATGAAAACACTGAGGAATTTAAACCTAGAATTCATTTTTAAAAGAGCTCAGAATAGCGTATAAAAAACAATCATTGCAAAATTCACTAAAAGAATCTTCTTCATTGCTCAGCGCACAGCTGATATGGAACAAAAGGATTGGCTCATATTTTCATCGTCAATTTAAAAATCAAACAAATAAGTCTACATGTCATTGAAGCATATTGGGGATATGGTCTTAGGAACATAATAGTGATCAAATGACACATGGGAGAAGATATGGTCAGTACCATGTCAACTGCAATTCCACAATGTAATCTGATATCTATTAAAATGGACCTGGGTAGACCCTAGAACTCATTGGTATGAAAACTATACCACTACTAATGGGAACTCAACCATCAACCTATATGCCAATATGCTAAGTGCCTTAACCAGAATACCAAAGACCAGGACAAAAATCCTACAGGACAAATTCAAAAGAGACAATCTGCAAAGAATGTTATACTTTTAATGTGAGATAATAATAATTATTTGATAAAATGAGGCTAAATGTTACATGAATGCAAATTACATGCATTTCAGTTGAACTATCAAAGTAAGATTTTGGTATAATATAGAGCTCAGAATAGCGTATAATAAACAATCATGATATCTACTTCAAAGAGTCTTCCTCATTAGCTCCATGTATTTCAAAATATTTATATGACTAGACCTCAAATCATATTTTACAATACTGAAATACAATCAGTACTTGAATGGCGGAATCAGAATGTTTTTTGTAATAGAGCTCAGAATAGCGTATAATAAGCAATCACAGCAACACTCATTACAAGAATCTTCCTCATTGCTCTATCCAACTGCTCTTGTGGAAAACAAAAGGAACTAGTCCATTTTCAATTAGTTCAGAACAGCTACTATTGAAGAAAAGATTTCATATTGACAGAGCTTTAACATTTATTTGAGAAATGTAACTGCTACAAGTATTCCAAATCTTGAAAAAAAAATTGCAATGAATACACCAGTTATACAACAAACTGATTATCACACTAGAGAGAAATATTACTTGGTAAAGTCACAAATGTTTCAATGCTGCCACAAATAGGACAAGATTTTTCCATTTTCCTTTTGTATTCTAACTTCTCACTACACTAACAATTTACTGATAATGGTTACAGTTTTCTCAATCTTACTAATTCTTTACCTAGAAGCTAAGACAATCTTGACCCTTGTGGGTTAACATAAGGGGGGAAATCACTGGCTAATTTAAAGCATACTGGCCGGGTGTCAGACCCATTTCTTTGTCAGAGGACAATAAGGGTGATAAATATTGTCAATTACATATCATTAAGTTGAGGTATCAAAACAAAATGTCTACATGATAGAGCTCAGAATAGCGTATAAGAAATAAGCATATCAAAACTCATGGAAAGAATCTTCCTCATTGCTCCATGCATTTCAGCATATTTATATACGAGCAGATTATTCGGCACCAACATATATTCAAACCGTTTGTTATGAAAAACACTCTGAGGAATTTAAACCTAGAATTCATTTAAAAGAGCTCAGAATAGCGTATAAAAAACAATCATTGCAAAATTCACTGAAAGAATCTTCTTCATTGCTCAGCGCACAGCATATATGGAATAAAAGGATTGGCTTACATTTTCATTGTCAGTTTAAATAATCAAACAGATAAGTGTACATGTCAATGAAGCGTATTGGGGATATGGTCTTAGGAACATAATAGTGAAAATGACACATGGGAGAAGATATGGTCAGTACCATGTCAACAGCAATTCCACAATGTAATCTGATATCTATTAAAATGGACCTGGGTAGACCCTAGAACTCATTGGTATAAAAACTATACCACAACTAATGGAAACTCCATGTATTTCAAAATATTTATACAACTAGACCTCAAATCATATTTTACAATAATGAAATACAATCAATACTTGAATGGATGAATCAGAATGTTTTTGTCAACAGAGCTCAGAATAGCGTATAATAAGCAATCACAGCAACACTCATTACAATAATTTTCCTCATTGCTCTATCCAACTGCTCTTGTGACAAACAAAAGAACCAGTCCATTTTCAATTGGCTCAGTAAAGCTACCATAAAAGGCAGATTCCACACTGACAGAACTTTAACAATTATTTGAGAAACTGCTACAAATAGTCACAATCTTGAAACAATTTTCAATGAATATACTAAAATTCTCTACAATATTATACAACAAACTGATTCTCACACTAGAGAGAAATCCTACTTAGTAAAGTCACTAATGCTTCAATGCTGCTACTAATGATGGACAATATTTTTCCATTTTCCCTGTCGTATTCTAACTTCTCACTACACTAACAATTTATTGATGATAGTTACATTTTCTAAATCTTTCTGTCTTACCTAGAAGCTAAGACAATCTTGACCCTTGAGGGTTAAAATAAGAAGGTGGAAAAATCAAGCAGTACTGGCTAATTTAAAGCATGACTCGCCGGGTGTCAGAGCCATTTCTTTGTCAGAGGACAAACAGGGTGATAAATATCATCAATTGCATATTATTAAGTTGAGATATCAAAACAAAATTTCTACATAATAGAGCTCAGAATAGCGTATAAAGAAACAAGCATATCAAAACTCATGGAAAGAATCTTCCTCATTGCTCATGCATTTCAGCATATTTATATACGAGCAGATTATTTTCAAACCGTTTGTTATGAAAACACTGAGGAATTTAAACCTAGAATTCATTTTTTAAAAGAGCTCAGAATAGCGTATAAAAAACAATCATTGCAAAATTCACTGAAAAGAATCTTCTTCATTAGCTCAGCGCACAGCTGATATGGAACAAAAGGATTGGCTCATATTTTCATCGTCAATTTAAAAAATCAAACAAATAAGTCTACATGTCATTGAAGCATATTGTGATATGGTCTTAGGAACATAATAGTGATCAAATGACACATGGGAGAAGATATGGTCAGTACCATGTCAACTGCAATTCCACAATGTAATCTGATATCTATTAAATGGACCTGGGTAGACCCTAGGAACTCATTGGTATGAAAACTATACCACTACTAATGGAGAACTCAACCATCAACCTATATGCCAATATGCTAAGTGCCTTAACCAGAATACCAAAGACCAGGACAAAAATCTACAGGACGAATTCAAAAAGAGACAATCTCAAAGAATGTTATACTTTTAATGTGAGATAATAATAATTATTTGATAAAATGAGGCTAAATGTTACATGAATGCAAATTACATGCATTTCAGTTGAACTATAAAAGTAAGATTTTGGTATAATATAGAGCTCAGAATAGCGTATAATAAACAATCATGATATCTACTTCAAAGAGTCCTTCCTCATTGCTCCATGTATTTCAAAATATTTATATGACTAGACCTCAAATCATATTTTACAATACTGAAATACAATCAGTACTTGAATGGAGGAATCAGAATGTTTTTGTAATAGAGCTCAGAATAGCGTATAATAAGCAATCACAGCAACACTCATTACAAGAATCTTCCTCATTGCTCTATCCAACTGCTCTTATGGAAAACAAAGGAACTAGTCCATTTTCAATTAGCTCAGAACAGCTACTATTGAAGAAAAGATTCATATTGACAGAGCTTAACATTTATTTGAGAAATGTAACTGCTACAAGTATTCCAAATCTTGAGAAAAAAATAATGTCAATGAATACACCAGTTATACAACAAACTGATTATCACACTAGAGAGAAATATTACTTGGTAAAGTCACAAATGTTTCAATGCTGCCACAAATAGGACAAGATTTTTCCATTTTCCTTTTGTATTCTAACTTCTCACTACACTAACAATTTACTGATAATGGTTACAGTTTTCTCAATCTTACTAATTCTTTACCTAGAAGCTAAGACAATCTTGACCCTTGTGGGTTAACATAAGGGGGGAAATCACTGGCTAATTTCAAGCATACTGGCCGGGTGTCAGACCCATTTCTTTGGCAGAGGACAATAAGGGTGATAAATATTGTCAATTACATATCATTAAGTTGAGGTATCAAAACAAAATGTCTACATGATAGAGCTCAGAATAGCGTATAAGAAATAAGCATATCAAAACTCATGGAAAGAATCTTCCTCATTGCTCCATGCATTTCAGCATATTTATATACGAGCAGATTATTCGGCACCAACATATATTCAAACCGTTTGTTATGAAAAACACTCTGAGGAATTTAAACCTAGAATTCATTTAAAAGAGCTCAGAATAGCGTATAAAAAACAATCATTGCAAAATTCACTGAAAGAATCTTCTTCATTGCTCAGCGCACAGCATATATGTGAAATAAAAGGATTGGCTTACATTTTCATTGTCAGTTTAAATAATCAAACAGATAAGTGTACATGTCAATGAAGTGTATTGGGGATATGGTCTTAGGAACATATAGTGATCAAATGACACATGGGAGAAGATATGGTCAGTACCATGTCAACAGCAATTCCACAATGTAATCTGATATCTATTAAAATGGACCTGGGTAGACCCTAGAACTCATTGGTATAAAAAACTATACCACAACTAATGGAAACTCCATGTATTTCAAAATATTTATACAACTAGACCCAAATCATATTTTACAATAATGAAATACAATCAATACTTGCATGGATGAATCAGAATGTTTTTGCAACAGAGCTCAGAATAGCGTATAATAAGCAATCACAGCAACACTCATTACAATAATTTTCCTCATTGCTCTATCCAACTGCTCTTTGACAAACAAAAGAACCAGTCCATTTTCAATTGGCTCAGTAAAGCTACCATAAAAGGCAAGATTCCACACTGACAGAACTTTAACAATTATTTGGAAAACTGCTACAAATAGTCACAATCTTGAAACAATTTTCAATGAATATACCAAAATTCTCTACAATATTATACAACAAACTGATTCTCACACTAGAGAGAAATCCTACTTAGTAAAGTCACTAATGCTTCAATGCTGCTACTAATTGGACAATATTTTTCCATTTTCCTGTCGTATTCTAACTTCTCACTACACTAACAATTTATTGATGATAGTTACATTTTCTAAATCTTTCTGTCTTAACCTAGAAGCTAAGACAATCTTGACCCTTGAGGGTTAAAATAAGAGGTGGAAAAATCAAGCAGTACTGGCTAATTTAAAGCATGCTCGCCGGGTGTCAGAGCCATTTCTTTGTCAGAGGACAAACAGGGTGATAAATTATCATCAATTGCATATTATTAAGTTGAGATATCAAAACAAAATTTCTACATAATAGAGCTCAGAATAGCGTATAAGAAACAAAGCATATCAAAACTCATGGAAAGAATCTTCCTCATTGCTCCATGCATTTCAGCATATTTATATACGAGCAGATTATTTTCAAAACCGTTTGTTATGAAAACACACTGAGGAATTTAAACCTAGAATTCATTTTTAAAAAGAGCTCAGAATAGCGTATAAAAAACAATCATTGCAAAATTCACTGACAGAATCTTCTTCATTACTCAGCGCACAGCTGATATGGAACAAAGGATTGGCTCATATTTTCATCGTCAATTTAAAAATCAAACAGATAAGTCTACATGTCATTGAAGCATATTGGGGGATATGGTCTTAGGAAACATAAAAGTGATCAAATGACACATGGCAGAAGATATGGTCAGTACCATGTCAACTGCAATTCCACAATGTAATCTGATATCTATTAAAATTTACCTTGGTAGACCCTAGAACTCATTGGTATAAAAACTATACCACTACTAATGAGAACTCAACCATCAAACCAAAATGCCAATATGCTAAGTGCCTTAACCAGAATACCAGAGACCAGGACAAAATCCTACAGGACAATTCAAAAGGAGACAATCTGCAAAGAATGTTATACTTTTAATGTGAGATAATAATAATTATTTGATAAAATGAGGCTAAATGTTACATGAATGCAAATTACATGCATTTCAGTTGAACTATCAAAGTAAGATTTTGGTATAATATAGAGCTCAGAATAGCGTATAATAAACAATCATGATATCTACTTCAAAGAGTCTTCCTCATTGCTCCATGTATTTCAAAATATTTATATGACTAGACCTCAAATCATATTTTACAATACTGAAATACAATCAGTACTTGAATGGAGGAATCAGAATGTTTTTGTCATAGAGCTCAGAATAGCGTATAATAAGCAATCACTGTAACACTCATTACAAGAATCTTCCTCATTGCTTCTATCCAAACTGCTCTTATGGAAAACAAAAGGAACTAGTCCATTTTCAATTAGTTCAGAACAGCTACTATTGAAGAAAGATATCATATTGACAGAGCTTTAACATTTATTTGAGAAATGTAACTGCTACAAGTATTCCAAATCTTGAAAAAAAAATTGCAATGAATACACCAGTTATACAACAAACTGATTATCACACTAGAGAGAAATATTACTTGGTAAAGTCACAAATGTTTCAATGCTGCCACAAATAGGACAAGATTTTTCCATTTTCCTTTTGTATTCTAACTTCTCACTACACTAACAATTTACTGATAATGGTTACAGTTTTCTCAATCTTACTAATTCTTTACCTAGAAGCTAAGACAATCTGACCCTTGTGGGTTAACATAAGGGGGGCAATCACTGGCTAATTTAAGCATACTGGCCGGGTGTCAGACCCATTTCTTTGTCAGAGGACAATAAGGGTGATAAATATTGTCAATTACATATCATTAAGTTGAGGTATCAAAACAAAATGTCTACAATGATAGAGCTCAGAATAGCGTATAAGAAATAAGCATATCAAAACTCATGGAAAGAATCTTCCTCATTGCTCCATGCATTTCAGCATATTTATATACGAGCAGATTATTCGGCACCAACATATATTCAAACCGTTTGTTATGAAAACACTCTGAGGAATTTAAACCTAGAATTCATTTAAAAGAGCTCAGAATAGCGTATAAAAAACAATCATTGCAAAATTCACTGAAAGAATCTTCTTCATTGCTCAGCGCACAGCATATATGGAATAAAAGGATTGGCTTACATTTTCACTGTCAGTTTAAATAATCAAACAGATAAGTGTACATATCAATGAAGCGTATTGGGGATATGGTCTTAGGAACATAAGTGATCAAATGACACATGGGAGAAGATATGGTCAGTACCATGTCAACAGCAATTCCACAATGTAATCTGATAATCTATTAAATGGACCTGGGTAGACCCTAGAACTCATTGGTATAAAAACTATACCACAACTAATGGAAACTCCATGTATTTCAAAATATTTATACAACTAGACCCAAATCATATTTTACAATAATGAAATACAATCAATACTTGCATGGATGAATCAGAATGTTTTTGCAACAGAGCTCAGAATAGCGTATAATAAGCAATCACAGCAACACTCATTACAAGAATTTTCCTCATTGCTCTATCCAACTGCTCTTGTGACAAACAAAAGAACCAGTCCATTTTCAATTGGCTCAGTAAAGCTACCATAAAAGGCAAGATTCCACACTGACAGAACTTTAACAATTATTTGAGAAACTGCTACAAATAGTCACAATCTTGAAACAATTTTCAATGAATATACCAAAATTCTCTACAATATTATACAACAAACTGATTCTCACACTAGAGAGAAATCCTACTTAGTAAAGTCACTAATGCTTCAATGCTGCTACTAATTGGACAATATTTTTCCATTTTCCTGTCGTATTCTAACTTCTCACTACACTAACAATTTATTGATGATAGTTTACATTTTCTAAATCTTTCTGTCTTAACCTAGAAGCTAAGACAATCTTGACCCTTGAGGGTTAAAATAAGAAGGTGGAAAAATCAAGCAGTACTGGCTAATTTAAAGCATGCTCGCCGGGTGTCAGAGCCATTTCTTTGTCAGAGGACAAACAGGGTGATAAATATCATCAATTGCATATTATTAAGTTGAGATATCAAAACAAAATTTCTACATAATAGAGCTCAGAATAGCGTATAAGAAACAAACATATCAAAACTCATGGAAAGAATCTTCCTCATTGCTCCATGCATTTCAGCATATTTATATACGAGCAGATTATTTTCAAACCGTTTGTTATGAAACACACTGAGGAATTTAAACCTAGAATTCATTTTAAAAGAGCTCAGAATAGCGTATAAAAAAACAATCATTGCAAAATTCACTGACAGAATCTTCTTCATTACTCAGCGCACAGCTGATATGGAACAAAAGGATTGGCTCATATTTTCATCGTCAATTTAAAAATCAAACAGATAAGTCTACATGTCATTGAAGCATATTGGGGATATGGTCTTAGGAACATAATAGTGATCAAATGACACATGGCAGAAGATATGGTCAGTACCATGTCAACTGCAATTCCACAATGTAATCTGATATCTATTAAAATGGACCTGGGTAGACCCTAGAACTCATTGGTATAAAACTATACCACTACTAATGAGAACTCAACCATCAACCTAAATGCCAATATGCTAAGTGCCTTAACCAGAATACCAGAGACCAGGACAAAATCCTACAGGACAAATTCAAAAGAGACAATCTGCAAAGAATGTTATACTTTTAATGTGAGATAATAATAATTATTTGATAAATGAGGCTAAATGTTACATGAATGCAAATTACATGCATTTCAGTTGAACTATCAAAGTAAGATTTTGGTATAATATAGAGCTCAGAATAGCGTATAATAAACAATCATGATATCTACTTCAAAGAGTCTTCCTCATTGCTCCATGTATTTCAAAATATTTATATGACTAGACCTCAAATCATATTTTACAATACTGAAATACAATCAGTACTTGAATGGCGGAATCAGAATGTTTTTGTCATAGAGCTCAGAATAGCGTATAATAAGCAATCACATGTAACACTCATTACAAGAATCTTCCTCATTGCTCTATCCAACTGCTCTTATGGAAAACAAAAGGAACTAGTCCATTTTCAATTAGTTCAGAACAGCTACTATTGAAGAAAAGATATCATATTGACAGAGCTTTAACATTTATTTGAGAAATGTAACTGCTACAAGTATTCCAAAACTTGAAAAAAAAAATTGCAATGAATACACCAGTTATACAACAAACTGATTATCACACTAGAGAGAAATATTACTTGGTAAAGTCACAAATGTTTCAATGCTGCCACAAATAGGACAAGATTTTTCCATTTTCCTTTTGTATTCTAACTTCTCACTACACTAACAATTTACTGATAATGGTTACAGTTTTCTCAATCTTACTAATTCTTTACCTAGAAGCTAAGACAATCTTGACCCTTGTGGGTTAACATAAGGGGGGCAATCACTGGCTAATTTAAAGCATACTGGCCGGGTGTCAGACCCATTTCTTTGTCAGAGGACAATAAGGGTGATAAATATTGTCAATTACATATCATTAAGTTGAGGTATCAAAACAAAATGTCTACATGATAGAGCTCAGAATAGCGTATAAGAAATAAGCATATCAAAACTCATGGAAAGAATCTTCCTCATTGCTCCATGCATTTCAGCATATTTATATACGAGCAGATTATTCGGCACCAACATATATTCAAACCGTTTGTTATGAAAACACTCTGAGGAATTTAACCTAGAATTCATTTAAAAGAGCTCAGAATAGCGTATAAAAAAACAATCATTGCAAAATTCACTGAAAGAATCTTCTTCATTGCTCAGCGCACAGCATATATGGAATAAAAGGATTGGCTTACATTTTCACTGTCAGTTTAAATAATCAAACAGATAAGTGTACATATCAATGAAGCGTATTGGGGATATGGTCTTAGGAACATAAGTGATCAAATGACACATGGGAGAAGATATGGTCAGTACCATGTCAACAGCAATTCCATAATGTAATCTGATATCTGTTAAAATGGACCTGGGTAGACCCTAGAACTCATTGGTATAAAAACTATACCACAACTAATGGAAACTCCATGTATTTCAAAATATTTATACAACTAGACCCCAAATCATATTTTACAATAATGAAATACAATCAATACTTGCATGGATGAATCAGAATATTTTTGCAACAGAGCTCAGAATAGCGTATATTAAGCAATCACAGCAACACTCATTACAAGAATTTTCCTCATTGCTCTATCCAACTGCTCTTGTGACAAACAAAAGAACCAGTCCATTTTCAATTGGCTCAGTAAAGCTACCATAAAAGGCAAGATTCCACACTGACAGAACTTTAACAATTATTTGAGAAACTGCTACAAATAGTCACAATCTTGAAACAATTTTCAATGAATGTACCAAAATTCTCTACAATATTATACAAAAAACTGATTCTCACACTAGAGAGAAATCCTACTTAGTAAAGTCACTAATGCTTCAATGCTGCTACTAATGGGACAATATTTTTCCATTTTCCTGTCGTTTTCTAACTTCTCACTACACTAACAATTTATTGATGATAGTTACATTTTCTAAATCTTTCTGTCTTTACCTAGAAGCTAAGACAATCTTGACCCTTGAGGGTTAAAATAAGAAGGTGGAAAAATCAAGCAGTACTGGCTAATTTAAAGCATGCTCGCCTGGGTGTCAGAGCCATTTCTTTGTCAGAGGACAAACAGGGTGAAATATCATCCAAACAGGTGATAAATATCATCAATTGCATATTATTAAGTTGAGATATCAAACAAATTTCTACATAATAGAGCTCAGAATAGCGTATAAGAAACAAACATATCAAAACTCATGGAAAGAATCTTCCTCATTGCTCCATGCATTTCAGCATATTTATATACGAGCAGATTATTTTCAAACCGTTTGTTATGAAAACACACTGAGGAATTTTAAACCTAGAATTCATTTTAAAAGAGCTCAGAATAGCGTATAAAAAACAATCATTGCAAAATTCACTGACAGAATCTTCTTCATTACTCAGCGCACAGCTGATATGGAACAAAAGGATTGGCTCATATTTTCATCGTCAATTTAAAAAATCAAACAGATAAGTCTACATGTCATTGAAGCATATTGGGGATATGGTCTTAGGAACATAAAGTGATCAAATGACACATGGCAGAAGATATGGTCAGTACCATGTCAACTGCAATTCCACAATGTAATCTGATATCTATTAAAATGTGACCTGGGTAGACCCTAGAACTCATTGGTATGAAAAACTATACCACTACTAATGAGAACTCAACCATCAACCTAATATGCCAATATGCTAAGTGCCTTAACCAGAATACCAAGACCAGGACAAAAATCCTACAGGACAAATTCAAAGAGACAATCTGCAAAGAATGTTATACTTTTAATGTGAGATAATAATAATTATTTGATAAAATGAGGCTAAATGTTACATGAATGCAAATTACATGCATTTCAGTTGAACTATCAAAGTTAAGATTTTGGTATAATATAGAGCTCAGAATAGCGTATAATAAACAATCATGATATCTACTTCAAAGAGTCTTCCTCATTCGCTCCATGTATTTCAAAATATTTATATGACTAGACCTCAAATCATATTTTACAATACTGAAATACAATCAGTACTTGAATGGAGGAATCAGAATGTTTTTGTAATAGAGCTCAGAATAGCGTATAATAAGCAATCACAGCAACACTCATTACAAGAATCTTCCTCATTGCTCTATCCAACTGCTCTTGTGGAAAACAAAAGGAACTAGTCCATTTTCAATTAGTTCAGAACAGCTACTATTGAAGAAAAGATTTCATATTGACAGAGCTTTAACATTTATTTGAGAAATGTAACTGCTACAAGTATTCCAAATCTTGAAAAAAAAATTGCAATGAATACACCAGTTATACAACAAACTGATTATCACACTAGAGAGAAATATTACTTGGTAAAGTCACAAATGTTTCAATGCTGCCACAAATAGGACAAGATTTTTCCATTTTCCTTTTGTATTCTAACTTCTCACTACACTAACAATTTACTGATAATGGTTACAGTTTTCTCAATCTTACTAATTCTTTACCTAGAAGCTAAGACAATCTTGACCCTTGTGGGTTAACATAAGGGGGGCAATCACTGGCTAATTTAAAGCATACTGGCCGGGTGTCAGACCCATTTCTTTGTCAGAGGACAATAAGGGTGATAAATATTGTCAATTACATATCATTAAGTTGAGGTATCAAAACAAAATGTCTACATGATAGAGCTCAGAATAGCGTATAAGAAATAAGCATATCAAAACTCATGGAAAGAATCTTCCTCATTGCTCCATGCATTTCAGCATATTTATATACGAGCAGATTATTCGGCACCAACATATATTCAAACCGTTTGTTATGAAAACACTCTGAGGAATTTAAACCTAGAATTCATTTAAAAGAGCTCAGAATAGCGTATAAAAAACAATCATTGCAAAATTCACTGAAAGAATCTTCTTCATTGCTCAGCGCACAGCATATATGGAATAAAAGGATTGGCTTACATTTTCATCGTCAATTTAAAAATCAAACAGATAAGTCTACATGTCATTGAAGCATATTGGGGATATGGTCTTAGGAACATAATAGTGATCAAATGACACATGGGAGAAGATATGGTCAGTATCATGTCAACTGCAATTCCACAATGTAATCTGATATCTATTAAAATGGACCTGGGTAGACCCTAGAACTCATTGGTATAAAAACTATACCACAACTAATGGAAACTCCATGTATTTCAAAATATTTATACAACTAGACCCCAAATCATATTTTACAATAATGAAATACAATCAATACTTGCATGGATGAATCAGAATGTTTTTGCAACAGAGCTCAGAATAGCGTATAATAAGCAATCACAGCAACACTCATTACAATAATTTTCCTCATTGCTCTATCCAACTGCTCTTGTGACAAACAAAAGAACCAGTCCATTTTCAATTGGCTCAGTAAAGCTACCATAAAAGGCAAGATTCCACACTGACAGAACTTTAACAATTATTTGAGAAACTGCTACAAATAGTCACAATCTTGAAACAATTTTCAATGAATATACCAAAATTCTCTACAATATTATACAACAAACTGATTCTCACACTAGAGAGAAATCCTACTTAGTAAAGTCACTAATGCTTCAATGCTGCTACTAATTGGACAATATTTTTCCATTTTCCTGTCGTATTCTAACTTCTCACTACACTAACAATTTATTGATGATAGTTACATTTTCTAAATCTTTCTGTCTTAACCTAGAAGCTAAGACAATCTTGACCCTTGAGGGTTAAAATAAGAAGGTGGAAAAATCAAGCAGTACTGGCTAATTTAAAGCATGCTCGCCGGGTGTCAGAGCCATTTCTTTGTCAGAGGACAAACAGGGTGATAAATATCATCCAAACAGGGTGATAAATATCATCAATTGCATATTATTAAGTTGAGATATCAAAACAAAATTTCTACATAATAGAGCTCAGAATAGCGTATAAGAAACAAGCATATCAAAACTCATGGAAAGAATCTTCCTCATTGCTCCATGCATTTCAGCATATTTATATACGAGCAGATTATTTTCAAACCGTTTGTTATGACAACACACTGAGGAATTTAAACCTAGAATTCATTTTAAAAGAGCTCAGAATAGCGTATAAAAAACAATCATTGCAAAATTCACTGACAGAATCTTCTTCATTACTCAGCGCACAGCTGATATGGAACAAACGGATTGGCTCATATTTTCATCATCAATTTAAAAATCAAACAGATAAGTCTACATGTCATTGAAGCATATTGGGGATATGGTCTTAGGAACATAAAAGTGATCAAATGACACATGGCAGAAGATATGGTCAGTACCATGTCAACTGCAATTCCACAATGTAATCTGATATCTATTAAAATTTACCTTGGTAGACCCTAGAACTCATTGGTATAAAAACTATACCACTACTAATGAGAACTCAACCATCAACCAAAATGCCAATATGCTAAGTGCCTTAACCAGAATACCAGAGACCAGGACAAAAATCCTACAGGACAAATTCAAAAGAGACAATCTGCAAAGAATGTTATACTTTTAATGTGAGATAATAATAATTATTTGATAAAATGAGGCTAAATGCTACATGAATGCAAATTACATGCATTTCAGTTGAACTATCAAAGTAAGATTTTGGTATAATATAGAGCTCAGAATAGCGTATAATAAACAATCATGATATCTACTTCAAAGAGTCTTCCTCATTGCTCCATGTATTTCAAAATATTTATATGACTAGACCTCAAATCATATTTTACAATACTGAAATACAATCAGTACTTGAATGGAGGAATCAGAATGTTTTTGTCATAGAGCTCAGAATAGCGTATAATAAGCAATCACTGTAACACTCATTACAAGAATCTTCCTCATTGCTCTATCCAACTGCTCTTATGGAAAACAAAAGGAACTAGTCCATTTTCAATTAGTTCAGAACAGCTACTATTGAAGAAAAGATATCATATTGACAGAGCTTTAACATTTATTTGAGAAATGTAACTGCTACAAGTATTCCAAATCTTGAAAAAAAAATTGCAATGAATACACCAGTTATACAACAAACTGATTATCACACTAGAGAGAAATATTACTTGGTAAAGTCACAAATGTTTCAATGCTGCCACAAATAGGACAAGATTTTTCCATTTTCCTTTTGTATTCTAACTTCTCACTACACTAACAATTTACTGATAATGGTTACAGTTTTCTCAATCTTACTAATTCTTTACCTAGAAGCTAAGACAATCTTGACCCTTGTGGGTTAACATAAGGGGGGCAATCACTGGCTAATTTAAAGCATACTGGCCGGGTGTCAGACCCATTTCTTTGTCAGAGGACAATAAGGGTGATAAATATTGTCAATTACATATCATTAAGTTGAGGTATCAAAACAAAATGTCTACATGAAAGAGCTCAGAATAGCGTATAAGAAATAAGCATATCAAAACTCATGGAAAGAATCTTCCTCATTGCTCCATGCATTTCAGCATATTTATATACGAGTAGATTATTCGGCACCAACATATATTCAAACCGTTTGTTATGAAAACACTCTGAGGAATTTAAACCTAGAATTCATTTAAAAGAGCTCAGAATAGCGTATAAAAAACAATCATTGCAAAATTCACTGAAAGAATCTTCTTCATTGCTCAGCGCACAGCATATATGGAATAAAAGGATTGGCTTACATTTTCACTGTCAGTTTAAATAATCAAACAGATAAGTGTACATATCAATGAAGCGTATTGGGGATATGGTCTTAGGAACATAAGTGATCAAATGACACATGGGAGAAGATATGGTCAGTACCATGTCAACAGCAATTCCACAATGTAATCTGAAATCTATTAAAATGGACCTGGGTAGACCCTAGAACTCATTGGTATAAAAACTATACCACAACTAATGGAAACTCCATGTATTTCAAAATATTTATACAACTAGACCCCAAATCATATTTTACAATAATGAAATACAATCAATACTTGCATGGATGAATCAGAATGTTTTTGCAACAGAGCTCAGAATAGCGTATAATAAGCAATCACAGCAACACTCATTACAATAATTTTCCTCATTGCTCTATCCAACTGCTCTTGTGACAAACAAAAGAACCAGTCCATTTTCAATTGGCTCAGTAAAGCTACCATAAAAGGCAAGATTCCACACTGACAGAACTTTAACAATTATTTGAGAAACTGCTACAAATAGTCACAATCTTGAAACAATTTTCAATGAATATACCAAAATTCTCTACAATATTATACAACAAACTGATTCTCACACTAGAGAGAAATCCTACTTAGTAAAGTCACTAATGCTTCAATGCTGCTACTAATTGGACAATATTTTTCCATTTTCCTGTCGTATTCTAACTTCTCACTACACTAACAATTTATTGATGATAGTTACATTTTCTAAATCTTTCTGTCTTAACCTAGAAGCTAAGACAATCTTGACCCTTGAGGGTTAAAATAAGAAGGTGGAAAAATCAAGCAGTACTGGCTAATTTAAAGCATGCTCGCCGGGTGTCAGAGCCATTTCTTTGTCAGAGGACAAACAGGGTGATAAATATCATCAATTGCATATTATTAAGTTGAGATATCAAAACAAAATTTCTACATAATAGAGCTCAGAATAGCGTATAAGAAACAAACATATCAAAACTCATGGAAAGAATCTTCCTCATTGCTCCATGCATTTCAGCATATTTATATACGAGCAGATTATTTTCAAACCGTTTGTTATGAAAACACACTGAGGAATTTAAACCTAGAATTCATTTTAAAAGAGCTCAGAATAGCGTATAAAAAACAATCATTGCAAAATTCACTGACAGAATCTTCTTCATTACTCAGCGCACAGCTGATATGGAACAAACGGATTGGCTCATATTTTCATCGTCAATTTAAAAATCAAACAGATAAGTCTACATGTCATTGAAGCATATTGGGGATATGGTCTTAGGAACATAAAAGTGATCAAATGACACATGGCAGAAGATATGGTCAGTACCATGTCAACTGCAATTCCACAATGTAATCTGATATCTATTAAAATTTACCTTGGTAGACCCTAGAACTCATTGGTATAAAAACTATACCACTACTAATGAGAACTCAACCATCAACCAAAATGCCAATATGCTAAGTGCCTTAACCAGAATACCAGAGACCAGGACAAAAATCCTACAGGACAAATTCAAAAGAGACAATCTGCAAAGAATGTTATACTTTTAATGTGAGATAATAATAATTATTTGATAAAATGAGGCTAAATGTTACATGAATGCAAATTACATGCATTTCAGTTGAACTATCAAAGTAAGATTTTGGTATAATATAGAGCTCAGAATAGCGTATAATAAACAATCATGATATCTACTTCAAAGAGTCTTCCTCATTGCTCCATGTATTTCAAAATATTTATATGACTAGACCTCAAATCATATTTTACAATACTGAAATACAATCAGTACTTGAATGGAGGAATCAGAATGTTTTTGTCATAGAGCTCAGAATAGCGTATAATAAGCAATCACTGTAACACTCATTACAAGAATCTTCCTCATTGCTCTATCCAACTGCTCTTATGGAAAACAAAAGGAACTAGTCCATTTTCAATTAGTTCAGAACAGCTACTATTGAAGAAAAGATATCATATTGACAGAGCTTTAACATTTATTTGAGAAATGTAACTGCTACAAGTATTCCAAATCTTGAAAAAAAAATTGCAATGAATACACCAGTTATACAACAAACTGATTATCACACTAGAGAGAAATATTACTTGGTAAAGTCACAAATGTTTCAATGCTGCCACAAATAGGACAAGATTTTTCCATTTTCCTTTTGTATTCTAACTTCTCACTACACTAACAATTTACTGATAATGGTTACAGTTTTCTCAATCTTACTAATTCTTTACCTAGAAGCTAAGACAATCTTGACCCTTGTGGGTTAACATAAGGGGGGCAATCACTGGCTAATTTAAAGCATACTGGCCGGGTGTCAGACCCATTTCTTTGTCAGAGGACAATAAGGGTGATAAATATTGTCAATTACATATCATTAAGTTGAGGTATCAAAACAAAATGTCTACATGATAGAGCTCAGAATAGCGTATAAGAAATAAGCATATCAAAACTCATGGAAAGAATCTTCCTCATTGCTCCATGCATTTCAGCATATTTATATACGAGCAGATTATTCGGCACCAACATATATTCAAACCGTTTGTTATGAAAACACTCTGAGGAATTTAAACCTAGAATTCATTTAAAAGAGCTCAGAATAGCGTATAAAAAACAATCATTGCAAAATTCACTGAAAGAATCTTCTTCATTGCTCAGCGCACAGCATATATGGAATAAAAGGATTGGCTTACATTTTCACTGTCAGTTTAAATAATCAAACAGATAAGTGTACATATCAATGAAGCGTATTGGGGATATGGTCTTAGGAACATAAGTGATCAAATGACACATGGGAGAAGATATGGTCAGTACCATGTCAACAGCAATTCCACAATGTAATCTGATATCTATTAAAATGGACCTGGGTAGACCCTAGAACTCATTGGTATAAAAACTATACCACAACTAATGGAAACTCCATGTATTTCAAAATATTTATACAACTAGACCCCAAATCATATTTTACAATAATGAAATACAATCAATACTTGCATGGATGAATCAGAATAGTTTTTGCAACAGAGCTCAGAATAGCGTATAATAAGCAATCACAGCAACACTCATTACAATAATTTTCCTCATTGCTCTATCCAACTGCTCTTGTGACAAACAAAAGAACCAGTCCATTTTCAATTGGCTCAGTAAAGCTACCATAAAAGGCAAGATTCCACACTGACAGAACTTTAACAATTATTTGAGAAACTGCTACAAATAGTCACAATCTTGAAACAATTTTCAATGAATATACCAAAATTCTCTACAATATTATACAACAAACTGATTCTCACACTAGAGAGAAATCCTACTTAGTAAAGTCACTAATGCTTCAATGCTGCTACTAATTGGACAATATTTTTCCATTTTCCTGTCGTATTCTAACTTCTCACTACACTAACAATTTATTGATGATAGTTACATTTTCTAAATCTTTCTGTCTTACCTAGAAGCTAAGACAATCTTGACCCTTGAGGGTTAAAATAAGAAGGTGGAAAAATCAAGCAGTACTGGCTAATTTAAAGCATGCTCGCCGGGTGTCAGAGCCATTTCTTTGTCAGAGGACAAACAGGGTGATAAATATCATCCAAACAGGGTGATAATACATCAATTGCATATTATTAAGTTGAGATATCAAAACAAAATTTCTACATAATAGAGCTCAGAATAGCGTATAAGAAACAAACATATCAAAACTCATGGAAAGAATCTTCCTCATTGCTCCATGCATTTCAGCATATTTATATACGAGCAGATTATTTTCAAACCGTTTGTTATGAAAACACACTGAGGAATTTAAACCTAGAATTCATTTTAAAAGAGCTCAGAATAGCGTATAAAAAACAATCATTGCAAAATTCACTGACAGAATCTTCTTCATTACTCAGCGCACAGCTGATATGGAACAAAAGGATTGGCTCATATTTTCATCGTCAATTTAAAAATCAAACAGATAAGTCTACATGTCATTGAAGCATATTGGGGGATATGGTCTTAGGAACATAAAAGTGATCAAATGACACATGGCAGAAGATATGGTCAGTACCATGTCAACTGCAATTCCACAATGTAATCTGATATCTATTAAAATTTACCTTGGTAGACCCTAGAACTCATTGGTATAAAAACTATACCACTACTAATGAGAACTCAACCATCAACCAAAATGCCAATATGTTAAGTGCCTTAACCAGAATACCAGAGACCAGGACAAAAATCCTACAGGACAAATTCAAAAGAGACAATCTGCAAAGAATGTTATACTTTTAATGTGAGATAATAATAATTATTTGATAAAATGAGGCTAAATGTTACATGAATGCAAATTACATGCATTTCAGTTGAACTATCAAAGTAAGATTTTGGTATAATATAGAGCTCAGAATAGCGTATAATAAACAATCATGATATCTACTTCAAAGAGTCTTCCTCATTGCTCCATGTATTTCAAAATATTTATATGACTAGACCTCAAATCATATTTTACAATACTGAAATACAATCAGTACTTGAATGGAGGAATCAGAATGTTTTTGTCATAGAGCTCAGAATAGCGTATAATAAGCAATCACTGTAACACTCATTACAAGAATCTTCCTCATTGTTCTATCCAACTGCTCTTATGGAAAACAAAAGGAACTAGTCCATTTTCAATTAGTTCAGAACAGCTACTATTGAAGAAAAGATATCATATTGACAGAGCTTTAACATTTATTTGAGAAATGTAACTGCTACAAGTATTCCAAATCTTGAAAAAAAAATTGCAATGAATACACCAGTTATACAACAAACTGATTATCACACTAGAGAGAAATATTACTTGGTAAAGTCACAAATGTTTCAATGCTGCCACAAATAGGACAAGATTTTTCCATTTTCCTTTTGTATTCTAACTTCTCACTACACTAACAATTTACTGATAATGGTTACAGTTTTCTCAATCTTACTAATTCTTTACCTAGAAGCTAAGACAATCTTGACCCTTGTGGGTTAACATAAGGGGGGCAATCACTGGCTAATTTAAAGCATACTGGCCGGGTGTCAGACCCATTTCTTTGTCAGAGGACAATAAGGGTGATAAATATTGTCAATTACATATCATTAAGTTGAGGTATCAAAACAAAATGTCTACATGATAGAGCTCAGAATAGCGTATAAGAAATAAGCATATCAAAACTCATGGAAAGAATCTTCCTCATTGCTCCATGCATTTCAGCATATTTATATACGAGCAGATTATTCGGCACCAACATATATTCAAACCGTTTGTTATGAAAACACTCTGAGGAATTTAAACCTAGAATTCATTTAAAAGAGCTCAGAATAGCGTATAAAAAACAATCATTGCAAAATTCACTGAAAGAATCTTCTTCATTGCTCAGCGCACAGCATATATGGAATAAAAGGATTGGCTTACATTTTCACTGTCAGTTTAAATAATCAAACAGATAAGTGTACATATCAATGAAGCGTATTGGGGATATGGTCTTAGGAACATAAGTGATCAAATGACACATGGGAGAAGATATGGTCAGTACCATGTCAACAGCAATTCCACAATGTAATCTGATATCTATTAAAATGGACCTGGGTAGACCCTAGAACTCATTGGTATAAAAACTATACCACAACTAATGGAAACTCCATGTATTTCAAAATATTTATACAACTAGACCCCAAATCATATTTTACAATAATGAAATACAATCAATACTTGCATGGATGAATCAGAATATTTTTGCAACAGAGCTCAGAATAGCGTATATTAAGCAATCACAGCAACACTCATTACAAGAATTTTCCTCATTGCTCTATCCAACTGCTCTTGTGACAAACAAAAGAACCAGTCCATTTTCAATTGGCTCAGTAAAGCTACCATAAAAGGCAAGATTCCACACTGACAGAACTTTAACAATTATTTGAGAAACTGCTACAAATAGTCACAATCTTGAAACAATTTTCAATGAATGTACCAAAATTCTCTACAATATTATACAAAAAACTGATTCTCACACTAGAGAGAAATCCTACTTAGTAAAGTCACTAATGCTTCAATGCTGCTACTAATGGGACAATATTTTTCCATTTTCCTGTCGTTTTCTAACTTCTCACTACACTAACAATTTATTGATGATAGTTACATTTTCTAAATCTTTCTGTCTTTACCTAGAAGCTAAGACAATCTTGACCCTTGAGGGTTAAAATAAGAAGGTGGAAAAATCAAGCAGTACTGGCTAATTTAAAGCATGCTCGCTGGGTGTCAGAGCCATTTCTTTGTCAGAGGACAAACAGGGTGATAAATATCATCCAAACAGGGTGATAAATATCATCAATTGCATATTATTAAGTTGAGATATCAAAACAAAATTTCTACATAATAGAGCTCAGAATAGCGTATAAGAAACAAACATATCAAAACTCATGGAAAGAATCTTCCTCATTGCTCCATGCATTTCAGCATATTTATATACGAGCAGATTATTTTCAAACCGTTTGTTATGAAAACACACTGAGGAATTTAAACCTAGAATTCATTTTAAAAGAGCTCAGAATAGCGTATAAAAAACAATCATTGCAAAATTCACTGACAGAATCTTCTTCATTACTCAGCGCACAGCTGATATGGAACAAAAGGATTGGCTCATATTTTCATCGTCAATTTAAAAATCAAACAGATAAGTCTACATGTCATTGAAGCATATTGGGGATATGGTCTTAGGAACATAAAAGTGATCAAATGACACATGGCAGAAGATATGGTCAGTACCATGTCAACTGCAATTCCACAATGTAATCTGATATCTATTAAAATTTACCTTGGTAGACCCTAGAACTCATTGGTATAAAAACTATACCACTACTAATGAGAACTCAACCATCAACCAAAATGCCAATATGCTAAGTGCCTTAACCAGAATACCAGAGACCAGGACAAAAATCCTACAGGACAAATTCAAAAGAGACAATCTGCAAAGAATGTTATACTTTTAATGTGAGATAATAATAATTATTTGATAAAATGAGGCTAAATGTTACATGAATGCAAATTACATGCATTTCAGTTGAACTATCAAAGTAAGATTTTGGTATAATATAGAGCTCAGAATAGCGTATAATAAACAATCATGATATCTACTTCAAAGAGTCTTCCTCATTGCTCCATGTATTTCAAAATATTTATATGACTAGACCTCAAATCATATTTTACAATACTGAAATACAATCAGTACTTGAATGGAGGAATCAGAATGTTTTTGTCATAGAGCTCAGAATAGCGTATAATAAGCAATCACTGTAACACTCATTACAAGAATCTTCCTCATTGTTCTATCCAACTGCTCTTATGGAAAACAAAAGGAACTAGTCCATTTTCAATTAGTTCAGAACAGCTACTATTGAAGAAAAGATATCATATTGACAGAGCTTTAACATTTATTTGAGAAATGTAACTGCTACAAGTATTCCAAATCTTGAAAAAAAAATTGCAATGAATACACCAGTTATACAACAAACTGATTATCACACTAGAGAGAAATATTACTTGGTAAAGTCACAAATGTTTCAATGCTGCCACAAATAGGACAAGATTTTTCCATTTTCCTTTTGTATTCTAACTTCTCACTACACTAACAATTTACTGATAATGGTTACAGTTTTCTCAATCTTACTAATTCTTTACCTAGAAGCTAAGACAATCTTGACCCTTGTGGGTTAACATAAGGGGGGCAATCACTGGCTAATTTAAAGCATACTGGCCGGGTGTCAGACCCATTTCTTTGTCAGAGGACAATAAGGGTGATAAATATTGTCAATTACATATCATTAAGTTGAGGTATCAAAACAAAATGTCTACATGATAGAGCTCAGAATAGCGTATAAGAAATAAGCATATCAAAACTCATGGAAAGAATCTTCCTCATTGCTCCATGCATTTCAGCATATTTATATACGAGCAGATTATTCGGCACCAACATATATTCAAACCGTTTGTTATGAAAACACTCTGAGGAATTTAAACCTAGAATTCATTTAAAAGAGCTCAGAATAGCGTATAAAAAACAATCATTGCAAAATTCACTGAAAGAATCTTCTTCATTGCTCAGCGCACAGCATATATGGAATAAAAGGATTGGCTTACATTTTCACTGTCAGTTTAAATAATCAAACAGATAAGTGTACATATCAATGAAGCGTATTGGGGATATGGTCTTAGGAACATAAGTGATCAAATGACACATGGGAGAAGATATGGTCAGTACCATGTCAACAGCAATTCCACAATGTAATCTGATATCTATTAAAATGGACCTGGGTAGACCCTAGAACTCATTGGTATAAAAACTATACCACAACTAATGGAAACTCCATGTATTTCAAAATATTTATACAACTAGACCCCAAATCATATTTTACAATAATGAAATACAATCAATACTTGCATGGATGAATCAGAATATTTTTGCAACAGAGCTCAGAATAGCGTATATTAAGCAATCACAGCAACACTCATTACAAGAATTTTCCTCATTGCTCTATCCAACTGCTCTTGTGACAAACAAAAGAACCAGTCCATTTTCAATTGGCTCAGTAAAGATACCATAAAAGGCAAGATTCCACACTGACAGAACTTTAACAATTATTTGAGAAACTGCTACAAATAGTCACAATCTTGAAACAATTTTCAATGAATATACCAAAATTCTCTACAATATTATACAAAAAACTGATTCTCACACTAGAGAGAAATCCTACTTAGTAAAGTCACTAATGCTTCAATGCTGCTACTAATGGGACAATATTTTTCCATTTTCCTGTCGTTTTCTAACTTCTCACTACACTAACAATTTATTGATGATAGTTACATTTTCTAAATCTTTCTGTCTTTACCTAGAAGCTAAGACAATCTTGACCCTTGAGGGTTAAAATAAGAAGGTGGAAAAATCAAGCAGTACTGGCTAATTTAAAGCATGCTCGCTGGGTGTCAGAGCCATTTCTTTGTCAGAGGACAAACAGGGTGATAAATATCATCCAAACAGGGTGATAAATATCATCAATTGCATATTATTAAGTTGAGATATCAAAACAAAATTTCTACATAATAGAGCTCAGAATAGCGTATAAGAAACAAACATATCAAAACTCATGGAAAGAATCTTCCTCATTGCTCCATGCATTTCAGCATATTTATATACGAGCAGATTATTTTCAAACCGTTTGTTATGAAAACACACTGAGGAATTTACACCTAGAATTCATTTTAAAAGAGCTCAGAATAGCATATAAAAAACAATCATTGCAAAATTCACTGACAGAATCTTCTTCATTACTCAGCGCACAGCTGATATGGAACAAAAGGATTGGCTCATATTTTCATCGTCAATTTAAAAATCAAACAGATAAGTCTACATGTTATTGAAGCATATTGGGGATATGGTCTTAGGAACATAAAAGTGATCAAATGACACATGGCAGAAGATATGGTCAGTACCATGTCAACTGCAATTCCACAATGTAATCTGATATCTATTAAAATGGACCTGGGTAGACCCTAGAACTCATTGGTATAAAAACTATACCACTACTAATGAGAACTCAACCATCAACCAAAATGCCAATATGCTAAGTGCCTTAACCAGAATACCAGAGACCAGGACAAAAATCCTACAGGACAAATTCAAAAGAGACAATCTGCAAAGAATGTTATACTTTTAATGTGAGATAATAATAATTATTTGATAAAATGAGGCTAAATGTTACATGAATGCAAATTACATGCATTTCAGTTGAACTATCAAAGTAAGATTTTGGTATAATATAGAGCTCAGGATAGCGTATAATAAACAATCATGATATCTACTTCAAAGAGTCTTCCTCATTGCTCCATGTATTTCAAAATATTTATATGACTAGACCTCAAATCATATTTTACAATACTGAAATACAATCAGTACTTGAATGGAGGAATCAGAATGTTTTTGTCATAGAGCTCAGAATAGCGTATAATAAGCAATCATAGCAACACTCATTACAAGAATCTTCCTCATTGCTCTATCCAACTGCTCTTGTGGAAAACAAAAGGAACTAGTCCATTTTCAATTAGCTCAGAACAGCTACTATTGAAGAAAAGATTTCATATTGACAGAGCTTTAACATTTATTTGAGAAATGTAACTGCTACAAGTATTCCAAATCTTGAAAAAAAAAATTGCAATGAATACACCAGTTATACAACAAACTAATTATCACACTAGAGAGAAATATTACTTGGTAAAGTCACAAATGTTTCAATGATGCCACAAATAGGACAAGATTTTTCCATTTTCCTTTTGTATTCTAACTTCTCACTACACTAACAATTTACTGATAATGGTTACAGTTTTCTCAATCTTACTAATTCTTTACCTAGAAGCTAAGACAATCTTGACCCTTGTGGGTTAACATAAGGGGGGAAATCACTGGCTAATTTAAAGCATACTGGCCGGGTGTCAGACCCATTTCTTTGTCAGAGGACAATAAGGGTGATAAATATTGTCAATTACATATCACTAAGTTGGGGTATCAAAACAAAATGTCTACATGATAGAGCTCAGAATAGCATATAAGAAATAAGCATATCAAAACTCATGGAAAGAATCTTCCTCATTGCTCCATGCATTTCAGCATATTTATATACGAGCAGATTATTCAGCACCAACATATATTCAAACCGTTTGTTATGAAAACACTCTGAGGAATTTAAACCTAGAATTCATTTAAAAGAGCTCAGAATAGCGTATAAAAAACAATCATTGCAAAATTCACTGAAAGAATCTTCTTCATTGCTCAGCGCACAGCATATATGGAATAAAAGGATTGGCTTACATTTTCACTGTCAGTTTAAATAATCAAACAGATAAGTATACATATCAATGAAGAGTATTGGGGATATGGTCTTAGGAACATAAGTGATCAAATGACACATGGGAGAAGATATGGTCAGTACCATGTCAACAGCAATTCCACAATGTAATCTGATATCTATTAAAATGGACCTGGGTAGACCCTAGAACTCATTGGCATAAAAACTATACCACAACTAATGGAAACTCCACGTATTTCAAAATATTTATACAATTAGACCTCAAATCATATGTTACAATAATGAAATACAATAAGTACATGAATGGATGAATCAGAATGTTTTTTGTAATAGAGCTCAGAATAGCGTATAATAAGCAATCACAGCAACACTCATTACAAGAATCTTCCTCATTGCTCTATCCAACAGCTCTTATGGAAAACAAAGGAACTAGCCCATTTTCAATTAGCTCAGAACAGCTACTATTGAAGAAAAGATTTCATATTGACAGAGCTTTAACATTTATTTGAGAAATGTAACTGCCACAAGTATTCCAAATCTTGAAAAAAAAATTGCAATGAATACACCAGTTATACAACAACTGATTATCACACTAGAGAGAAATATTACTTGGTAAAGTCACAAATGTTTCAATGCTGCCACAAATAGGACAAGATTTTTCCATTATCTTTTTGTATTCTAACTTCTCACTAGACTAACAATTTACTGATAACGGTTACAGTACAGTTTTCTCAATATTACTAATTCTTTACCTAGAAGCTAATACAATCTTGACCCTTGTGGGTTAACATAAGGGGGGAAATCACTAGCTAATTTAAAGCATACTGGCCGGGTGTCAGACCATTTCTTTGTCAGAGGACAATAAGGGTGATAAATATTGTCAATTACATATCATTAAGTTGAGGTATCAAAACAGTCTACATGATAGAGCTCAGAATAGCGTATAAGAAACAAGCATATCAAATCTCATGGAAAAATAATCTTCCTCATTGCTCCATGCATTTCAGTATATTTATATACGAGCAGATTATTCAGCACCAACATATATTCTAACCGTTTGTTATGAAAACACTGAGGAATTTAAACCTAAAATTCATTTAAAAGAGTTCAGAATAGCGTATAAAAAACAATCATTGCAAAATTCACTGAAATAATCTTCTTCATTGCTTAGCGCACAGCTGATATGGAACAAAAGGATTGGCTCATATTTTCATCGTCAATTTAAAAATCAAACAGATAAGTCTACATGTCATTGAAGCATATTGGGGATATGGTCTTAGGAACATAATAGTGATCAAATGACACATGGGAGAGGATATGGTCAGTACCATGTCAACTGCAATTCCACAATGTAATCTGATATCTATTAAAATGGACCTGGATAGACCAGAGAACTCATTGGTATGAAAACTATACCACTACTAATGGGAACTCAACCATCAACCAAAATGCCAATATGCTAAGTGCCTTAACCAGAATACCAGAGACCAGGACAAAAATCCTACAGGACAAATTCAAAAGAGACAATCTGCAAAGAATGTTATACTTTTAATGTGAGATATTAATAATTATATGATAAAATGAGGCTAAGCGTTACATGAATGCACATTACATGCATTTCAGTTGAACTATCAAAGTAAGATTTTGGTATAATATAGAGCTCAGAATAGCGTATAATAAACAATCATGATATGTCCTTCAAAGAGTCTTCCTCATTGCTCCATGTATTTCAAACTATTTATACGACTAGACCTCAAATCATATTTTACAATACTGAAATATAATCAGTACTTGAATGGAGGAATCGGAATGTTTTTGTAATAGAGCTCAGAATAGCGTATAATAAGCAATCACTGTAACTCTCATTACAAGAATCTTCCTCATTGCTCTATCCAACTGCTCTTATGGAAAACAAAGGAACTAGTCCATTTTCAATTAGCTCAGAACAACTACTATTGAAGAAAAGATGTCATATTGACAGAGCTTTAACATTTATTTGAGAAATGTAACTGCTACAAGTATTCCAAATCTTGAAAAGAAAATTTCAATGAATACACCAGTTCTACAACTAACTGATTATCACACTAGAGAGAAATATTATTTGGTAAAGTCACAAATGTTTCAATGCTGCCACAAATAGTACAAGATCTTTCCATTTTCCTTTTGTATTCTTCTTCTTCTTCTTCTTCGTTCATCCGGAGTTTTTTTTTTCGGATGTGATTGCGTTGTGCCTGTTTACAGCAGAGCTGCGTTCTTGCGCCGTTAGGCCGACACATCCGACTTCTGCGGGCATTTGTTGACCGGGTTAACCTTCCCGGGGGTTTCTTAGGACATTTGACTCTCACTGGTGTGGTGTTATCTCCCATCCTAGCTGGCCCATATAGAACAGCCAAAGACATCCTGGTCAGCCCTCAAGGGAAGGCAGGGGCAGACCATGGGCATTCCCCGCCATCCAAGGAGGCTTCCATAATTGCAGAGCCATCACACAGCGCTCTGGTACTGGGCTCACCCAAGGAATCGTCACGTCCTGCACATGGCTTCTTAGCCTCACTTCTGTATATTGGGCCTTCCATTCACCATAGGCTGTTCTTCCGGAAACCAGAAGAATGCAGTGTGCAGATGACATCCACACAGTGAGCTTTCGACTCGGACTTCCCGCGCAATGGATTTGCTATCCGAGCAATATTCCATTTCGTGCCACTAGGACACTTTTTCCACCTTATTTGAAGCCCACACAGTGAGCTTTTGATTCGGACTTTCCACGTAATGGATTTGCTATCCAAGCAATATTCCATTTCGTGCCACTAGGACACTTTTTCCACCTTTTATGAAGCTCACACAGTGAGCTTTTGATTCGGACTTTCCACGTAATGGATTTGCTATCCGAGCAATATTCCATTTCATGCCTCTGGGAGGCTTTTGTAACTGACATACCTGTGGTATGAAGTGTGGCAGTCTGAATACTTCTTCATACACCTTTAAATGTCAACCTGTATGTAGTTAAAGTAAGCTGCAGTCAGCTTAAGCTTGTTGATATCTCCATAGAGCTTGTCCTCAAATGAAGCAGGTGTGGGCCAAGATATCTTTCTCTGTTCTGCATATATTGGGCAATCCTGCAGCAAATGTTTTGCTGTCATTTTTCCAGTTCGACAATTACATTCATCGGTATCTCCTATTTTAAGTTTATTGAACATGTGGTATTTCAGCCTGTTATGTCCTGTGCGGAGTCTGAAGATTGCTACTTGTTCTCTTCGGTCGAGTTTGTAATATGCATCATCCTTCTGGTGGCCTGGATGCTCTGATTCCCATTTGGTTCTATAAGTGCTTTTAATCAACCTCTTTGCCTCATTATAGGTTATGTCTACGTCTGGCTGTGGTAGTCGTCCGCCCTCTTTTGCCAGTCTGTCAGCCTCTTCATTTCCAGGTATACTGCAATGTGATGGGATCCACTGTATTACAACTTTTTTGGATTTCTGGCATAGACCATGGAGTGCTGCTCTTAGGTCAGCTAGTTCTGTGCTGTTTTTCCTCTTCAGTATTGAGACAGCTGACTTTGCATCTGTAAAGATAGCTATTTGTGTCTCTTTATTTTCCTCCATCAAGAGCATTTCTGCTGCAGTTTTCAGAGCCTCTACCTCCGCTTTGAAGTTACTTGAAAACTTTCCAGTTGCCACTGAATGTTTTTTTCACTCCATTTTTTAAATTTAGGAGAATTCCTCCTCCTCCATTCTCTACTGAATTTTTGGCTGATTCATCTGTATATGCATGGGTCCAATTCCTGCTTGGGTAATGTTCTTTTATGTAGTTTAGGGTTATTTCTCTTCTTTCAGTTTCATGCTGAGTGTTCTTTTTCTCAATACCAGGAATGTTTTCTATCATCTCAGGCAGTTGCTGCTGTCTCCAAGCTGGGAACTTGTCTGCATTGTAAATGGGTTTGACTGTTGATATGTTAAGTATGGGATCTGCCCTAATTTTTTGTTTTGCAGTTTCTACAAAGTTGCTACGCTTCAGTCTTCCCTTTCCAAAACCACTAAACCTTTTATACATAGGGTGGTCTGTCAATCTTCTAAATTTTTCAGCTTGTTGCTGGGCTCTGCTATCTCTTCTATCCTGCATTGGTTGTAAACAAGTTATCTTTTCTAATTCATTAATAGGCGTTGTCTTCAGGCTTCCAGTTATGATTCGCATTCCTTGATTTTGGACTCTACTTATTTTGTTAAAGTTTGACTTAGCTGCTGTTGCCCAAGCTGCAATGCCATATTCCAGTACTGGCCTCACCCGTCCAGTATATAACTTCTTGAGAACTTTCTCATCTGCTCCTCACGTTGTACCAGCAAGCTTTTTCATGATTGCCATTCTTTGCCTTGCTCTTGTTCGATTTTTCTCAACCTGTGTCTTCCATGTCAGGCGACGATCAAAGGTGACTCCTAGATAGTTTGGATTTTCTTCATGGCGCAATATTTTTCCATTCAATACCAGCTTAGGTTGCTGAGTTTTAGTTGAGAGGGAGAACACTGTGCATGTTGTTTTCTCCTCACTTATCTTCACTAGCCATGATTTTGACCAGTCCTCTAGCGCTAATAGGGCTTGCTGTATTCTGCTGTTAGCTGTACTAATATATTCTTCAGATGTCCATATGGCTAGGTCATCTGCAAAGGATGATGTGTGTACTCTGGCTGGAAAATTTTCCGTGATGTCGTTTATATATGCTAGGAATAATGTTGGTGAAAGAACTCCTCCTTGGGGGACACCTTGCTCCAAAAGCATCATTTTGCTGGTTTGTCCTTGTACTTTTGTCCTGGCAGTTCTGTTCTCAAGGTAGTGGCTGATCCATTTGTACATTTTCCCACAACATGCATTTTTTGCAGTTTTACTTTCAGTCCTTCCTTCCATACTTTATCAAATGCTTTTTCTAAATCTATCCAGACCGCTAGTGTGTGCTTTTTCTCTTGGAAGGCATCCTCTATTTCCTGAGCTATATAGGTTATTTGATCTTCAGTGGATCTGTACTTTCTGAATCCTGCTTGGTGAGGTGTTAAGAGTTGGTTTTCTTCCAGATGCCATGTTAGCCTGCCATTGATAATGCGTTCCATTAATTTTCCTACACAGCTAAGAAGACTGATAGGTCGATAGCCATTTGGTTCTTCCAGGTCTTTTCCTTTCTTTGGGACTGGTATTAGTATAGCTTCCTTCCATGCCTGTGGGACTATTCCCCTCTTCCAGCTGTAATTTAAGACTGCTAGTAGTTTCTTTTTTGCCTTAGTGCCTAGTCCTATTAGCATTTCATTTGTGATTCCATCCTTTCCTGGTGATGTCTTCTTTTTTAGGGTATTCATTGCCTGTTCCATTTCTTCCATTGTTAGATTTGCCATCATATATTCTGCTGCTGTCTCTGTATATCTATGATGTATCTGTTTATCTTTGATTGCTTTCTTCTGTTCGGCTGTAATATCAATGTGGTTTGCACTGGCATAGTGTTCCATTAGTGCATTTGCAGCCTTTTTTCCTGTAAGCAAGGCATTTCCTTGTTTAATTGTTATTTGTTTGTTTCTAGGTCCTTCATTGTTCATGGCTTTCACTAGTTTCCATAGTTTGTTTCCATCCCTGTCAAAATTCAGGTTTTCTGTTTTTTTCCTCCAACAATCTCTTGTTGTTTGATTTACTGTTCTTTTATATTTTGCTGAGATGGCTTTGAGAGAGATGTTCGCTTCAGTTGTTTGTTCTCTCTCTGCGGTCTTCCTAGCATCTTCAACTTTGTCCTCCAAAATTTGTAGTTCTTCAGTCCAGTATGGTTTGTAATTTTTCCTCGCTCCTTTTGGAATAGACTCAGTGGCCGCCTGTATTATTGCTCTGTTTAGACTTTCCACCATTTGCTTCATGTTGCCATATCGTGTATTTATGTTTTCACAATATTTGTCTGTTAGTATGGCAAATCTGTCCCAATCTGCTCATTTGTAATTCCAACGGGGCAAAGGCTTTTGCTCCTGTGGAACATACTCCATATTTATTACAAGCTTGATTGGTCTGTGGTCACTACCTGCTAATTGGTCAAGCACATGGCGATCGATTTTGTGGAGGATGTCTCCTGTGCAGAAAGCTAAGTCTGGAGTAGAAGTGGTAATCCATCTTCTGGAGTAGAAGCTCGGTGTGTCATCCACTTTGTTGAGTAGATGGAGATTTGAGTCTATTTCCCAGTCCTCCACTTCATCTCCTCTTTTGTCAGTATCTGGGTATCCCCATCTTTCTGAACGGCTATTAAAGTCTCCGACAACAATGCAATTTGTGTCAGTTATTTCCATGTTTGAGAGTGTAAGATCCTTATCTGCCGGGCTATACAGATTGTAAATTCTTATTTTCACGTCCTTTATCATTATATCAACACCTATAATTTCCGTTTGGTTGTCAGAGATCACAGATACTTCGCTGCAAGGTATTGTATTTCGTGTAAGTATTACAACTCCTCCTTTGTGTCCTTCGCGGTCGAAACGTGTGGCCTGATATCCCTCGACTGAAAATGTGCGATTGGCGTTGAGGTGTGTCTCTTGAATGCATGCCACATCTATTCTATCTTTATGAAGACGCTGTGTTAGGGAGGCTTTCTTGTTATAAACTCCTTCTGCATTCCATTGTAGTATGTTGAGTGTCCGGGGTGTTTGGTCAATAGCTCTTAACCTACTCCTCTGTGCCTTGACTCCACAGCACAGGGGAAGGTGACCACCAGTAGTCATGGGTGGACCCCCTCGAGGCAGGGGGCCCGGCACTATCACCGCCTGATGGGACTTCACGGGATTAGCACCATAACGATTAATTTTCATCTGTGGCATCATGAAATGATAAAGTTACGTTGCACTTCTTTGTCAAGCCTGTGGCTCAGTACATCCGATTTCGACAAGCATTTGTTTGGGATGCTTTCCCTAGCCTTTGACTGTCCCCAGTCTACCTACAAGGCAGCAGGTTTGTGCGTCACTTCGTCTGGTCCCTCTCCCTTGACCTGTCCGACATGGGTGACCCTACCAGTAGCTGTGCTACCGTCGGCATAGCTCTTGGGGTCATTGGAACGCACAAGCCCCTCTACCTCGTCAAGGTGGACGCACGGCAGAGGGGCTTTTGTATTCTAACTTCTCACTATATTAACAATTTACTGATAATGGTTACAGTTTTCTCAATCTCACTAATTCTTTATCTAGAAACTAAGACAATTTTGACCCATGTGGGTTAACATAAGGGGAGAAATAACTGGCTAATTTAAAGTGTACTGGCCGGGTGTCAGACCCATTTCTTTGTCAGAGGACAACACGTGATAAATATTGTCAACTACATATCATTAAGTTGAGGTATCAAAACAAAATGTCTACATGATAGAGCTCAGAATAGCGTATAAGAAACAAGCATATCAAATCTCATGGAAAAAATCTTCCTCATTGCTCCATGCATTTCAGCATATTTATATACGAGCAGATTATTCAGCACTAACATATTTTCAAACCGTTTGTTATGAACACACTCTGAGGAATTTAAACCTAGAATTCATTTTAAAAGAGCTCAGAATAGCGTATAAAAAACAATCATTGCAAAATTCACTGAAAGAATCTTCTTCATTGCTCAGCGCACAGCTGATATGGAACAAAAGGATTGGCTCATATTTTCATCGTCAATTTAAAAATCAAACAGATAAGTGTACATGTCAATGAAGCATATTGGGGATATGGTTTTAGGAACACAATAGTGATCAAATGACACATGGGAAAAGATATGGTCAGTACCATGTCAACAGCAATTCCACGATGTAATCTGATATCTATTAAAATGGACCTGGGTAGACCCTAGAACTCATTGGTATGAAAACTATACCACTACTAATGTAAACTACATGTATTTCAAAATATTTATACAACTAAACCTCATATCATATTTTACAATAATGAAAGACAATCATTACTTGAATAGAGGAATAAGAATGTTTTGTAACAGAGCTCAGAATAGCGTATAATAAGCAATCACAGCAACACTCATTACAAGAATCTTCCTCATTGCTCTATCCAACTGCTCTTATGGAAAACAAAATAACTAGTCCGTTTTAAATTAGCTCAGTACAGATACTATTGAAAAAAAGATTTCATATTGACAGAACTGTAACATTTATTTGAGAAATGTAACTGCTGCAAGTATTCAAAATCTTGAAAAAGATTTTCAATGAGTATACCAATTATACAACAAACTGATTCTCACACTAGAGAGAAATCCTATTTGGTAAAGTCACTAATGCTTCAATGCTGCTACAAATGGGACAAGAATATTCCATTTTCCTTTCGTATTCTAACTTCCCACTACACTAACAATTTACTGATAACAGTTACAGTTTTCTCAATCTTTCTCATTCTTTACCTAGAAGGTAAGACAATCTTGACCCTTGTGGGTTAAAATAAGAAGGGAAAAAATATCAAACAGTACTGGCTAGTTGAAGGTATACTGGCCATGTGTCATACCCATTTCTGTTTCATAGAACCAGAGAGAAATCCTACTTAGTAAAGTCACTAATGCTTCAATGCTCCTAAAAATTGGTCATATTCCATCTATACTCCAACTTCTCACTATATCATCAATTTACTGATGGCGGTTACATTTTCTCAATCTTTCTAATAACAACATATAAGTTAAACGATATAATATAAGCCTACGATGGGTGACGTTGTGATATTCTGTTATGATAATTTGGCGTGTCCAGCGTGTGCCGCGTGGTTACAGACTCGCTTCACACGCCAGTGATCCGGGGCTAGTTTCCGGCATTCGGTCAGGGATATGCACTACTGACGAGCTCAAACGAGAGCTAAACTCGAGTATAGTGCTTCCATATTGACGTGGATAGGCCTTAGGTTCATACCAGAATACGATCAGCATTGCCAGTAGTGGGTTGTGCTCAATATTTAAATATAAGTTAAAGTTAGTTGCATATCCTTGACTGGATGTCACAGTCAACCACAGCATTTTTTGTCCATTTGTGATTTCTTAGCGAGTTACGTTCAGTAGTTTAGTTTGCTATTGCTTTCTGAACGACCGGCACTCATACCATTTTATAAAAACCAACTACCAAATCACCCACAGCTGTGTTTCGGGCGCCCTATGTGGGATTATGAATTGCATCCTTCGCCACAGAGCTGGCATATAAGACACCAAGTTATATTCACACAGAAGCTAGTACATCTCTGAGGGATAATTCAAGCAGTACTGGTTACACTCTATTAGACGATATTGGCCAGGTGTCACACCCATCTTTTCAGAGACCAAAAGGCACAAGGCCGTATAAAAAAACAAGCATGTCAGAACTCATGAAATAATTTACTTTATAGCTCTGTGCAATTTAGCATATTTATATACAAGCTAGTCACTACCGCACTGACACATATTCAAATTTCATGCAAAAAAATAAATAATCTGGTAAACTTTGAGAAAGCATAAAGTATTTTTTCAACAGAGCTCAGAATAGTGTATACTAAACAATCATGGTTCTTTGAAGATTTCATGATCGAATCATAACAGTGTGAGTAAACTAATATATAATGTTTCCATTATGTTTATCTACACCCTATAGTAGAAGTGGAGCAATATAAAACAGGAAGAAGAAAACAAAGTATAAATATAATCAAACATACCACTTAATGATCTCCGAAATCTGTCCTTCCCATTGCGTTACTGACTGTCGCTTCTCATACACATCCCGCATTTCATCCTCCATCTGTTTCTTTTCTTTTATCAAACTTTCAATCCGGTTGGATTGCTAAGCACAGAGAAAGTTGACATTAAAATATATAAATACTAATTCAATGAGAATTGAGAAATAAATACATACATAATGATGTGTGCGTGTTTGTTAAATTCAGAGGTAGAAATAAACTAAATATAATTCTGGAGTCATCCCCTTTTTTTCAGAAGCCAATATATTTATTTTTGCAAATACTAGCTAAGAAAATTAGTCCCAGGTGGAAATTTTCAGCCTCTGTGGCATATACAATGATTGGTGCATTAGCGAAGTTCAGAGGTAGAAAAAACAACACAATTCAGAAACCATCCCTTTTTTTCTTAGGAGCCGACATTATTTTTTGCAAATACAGGCAATGAATTTAATTGAAATTTCAAGCACCAGGTGAAAATATTCAGGCGCCAAGGCAACCGGTTGTCTAGATGTTTTTACCCCTGGCAAAGTTGATAGCGAACTGCACTGATAATGTGATGAGCATGCTCAGATCTCGATTTGTGACCTGTGATAGTGAGGGAAAGACTGGCCGTGAAATGTGATGGTGCTATCACATCATGACCTTTGGCAGGAAACTGGTGATGGGACATTAAAGGGTGATGGCCAAAAGATACACTTAAATGGAGGCATTGGAAAATGTGATAACTGGAAGCAGTGGTAGAAGAGGCAAAGACTGAAATAAATAATGCTAGATGGCCTAAGACATTGGCACAAAGGAAGATCACTGATAGAAGTGAACCAGGACACCAAAGACTGAGACATGAGATACACTAACACTTATGCCTTATGGTAGGGCACATAGTGATGATGACGACAGATTCATATTTGGTGTCATTTAATTATAACTGAACAGACCAGATTTTCTCATACATGGTTCTCAAATGGTCTATCACCCACTAGATTGTGCACAACAAAGGCTGGTACAGCAAGAAAAACTAATGACGATAAAGAATGCAGAAATACCTTTCAGTGAATCTTTTGTTTGAACAAGCCATGTTTTTATCTTGGTGTTGTATACATTCCGGTTGTCTCATGATTAAGTGTTATAAAGCAGTCGGCTTCTTTTATAAATAAGCTGTGATAGGAATTGTTGTTGCTTTTGAAGGTATTTGGTCTAATTTTCCACTGAAGCAAAACATATACTTGCAAGTTAAAACATACTACCACAAAACACAATCTCAAATACATACCGAATGAGATTCTTCTTGTAATATTTTGTTTTCCTCAGTAATAGTTTTAACTGTGTGTTCAGCAGCCTCAATCTGTGACTGCAGCTTTGCAATCTGATCCTGAAGCTCCTCCATGCGCAGCTGTTCAGTTAATTTCCCTTGTAATTTTGACAGCTCCTCCATCAATTCTGATCTTTTAGACTCACTGTCTTGAAGCTGATAGTTGACAGCATTTAGTTCTGAATTGTGTTTAGAAGTTAGGTGAGCAATTTGTTCTTCGTGTTCTGATGCTTTTTTATCCAACTCTGCCTTCAACCTGCAATTTTAAAAACACAAAGAAAGTTCAATATTCATTTCAGTGGTGAAGATGACAGAAACAGCACATTTGCACATAAAGGGAACTATAATTATCCATATTCTTCTATATCTGAGGGAGATGGAGTCCATAAAAGTTTGTGCAGTGTACTGAGATGTTACTGTTAAATGATAAATTTTAAGACAGACAGAGAACATATATGTCTAGGAGACCTGACCCATTTACATGTTTTAAGGCATAGAGTGATGAGTGAGTGAGTCAGTCAGTGAGTCAGTCAGTCAGTCAGTCGGTGAGGATGTGTGCGTGCATGTGTGTGTCTAAATTCTATATCTTACCGGGAGATTTCTTTTGTCAACTCTGCTGGATCAACAGATGCTGAACGGCCAATCTGTGACCGTTTCAAGCGCTCAATTTCGGCTTCCAGTTCCTTGGAATATGCTGATGCCCTCTCTCGAAGGCGGCTCTCTTTGACTGCTTCTGACCGGGCTTCGTCTATCTGATTGTGCAGCTTCGGAAGAAAATCATACTGATTAAATCTTGTGATGTCAAAGGTACTGAATATGTTTCACAGGCGATAATGCAAACAGAAAATAAACGAACTATAGAATGAACTATACATAACCATTGTAAACCAAGGATTAAAAATACACTCATTGCTTCCAAACTGTATATGTCTCAAACACGAAATACAACCCCCACAACAACGCTGTGCTGATATTGGACACATTAAAGCTTTTCTGTATAATAACACAATAGAACCAACATCTTTTTGAGATAAAGAGGGAGAGAATAATGTCTTTCTTCTATCTAAAAAAGTAGCTCAGAGATAACCTTTTGGATGCATGTCAAAATTTACTGCATTTTTGTAAAATAAAAATATGCATTGATTACATTTTGTAATAACACTGTTTAGCTTCTCATTCACATGTTATGACAAAAGCACAGAAAAATAATTAAAGGCCATTATTTCATCCATCCTGATAAAAAAGTATTACAATAATGTCCCTCTTCACATTAAATATTTCACAGAAGATAACAACCCCTTATACCACAGCTATTAAAGTAAAGTAAAGGATCCGTTTTGCCACCTTAGATATATTGTGCCAGCCCCATATTTTTATACCAATCAGCACTTGATGGGTGGTGATATCAATATAACACCAGATAACCATTAATATTCCTAACAAGGGCAGATGACACTAAGTCAATCAAGAAAATTAAATACTGAAGTAATTAATAATGAAGCAAATCTGAAACATAAAATAAACAACATACCTCACTGATGGTTCTCTCTAATTTTCTCTTATCTTGCTTTAAAGTGTCACATGTTTTTTGTTGATCACTTATCTCTTCTTCCTTGTTTCTGACCTCTCTTGTCAGCTCCCTGACTTTCGACTGCTGTTTCATGAATCTAAGGGAGTCACACAAAGAAGTAATAAACACAGCTGTCAGAAATAAGTTGCGTTATCTTCTAATATGACAGTAATGTGCTCCCTTTATGCTTAACTGCACAGCTTTCCGGCTCAGTGGTTTACAATGAAGCGCAACTTCTCATTTTTATACATGCAGACATTCAAAATAATATCTAAATGCTTTGAAAGAGGACACAACATGCAATAGACGAAAGGTTAGAATATTTCAGATCACATCAGAAGGAGAAATAACCGGAATACATAACAGCTGGCAAGATTCCTGGAAAAAAGAAATACAGGATGGTAGAGAGAGAAAATGCTGGGATGTCTTGCATTATGACAAGAAAAGAGAGCACATAAATTGGTACACAGTATGCCAGTCTCCCTGGCCTAGGTGTTAATGTCTTTCTCCGTAATCCTGTATATCCATGTGAGGAACATAACCTGCGCGAGAATCGGTAGCGGTTCTCGCAGCGTTGGTAACTTACGGGGTATGTGAGCCGGTCACTCAGAAAGTAATGGCAAACTAATGAGCGTAATCTTGCCAAGAAATCAACAATCAGCTGAAAGATGTTGATGTTGACAGTGCGATGTCTTGTAAAGGTAACACGGAGACACACACAAAATGTAGAGAATGGCAGTTGTGGAGAGGCATAATCATTGACACAACCTATTAAGATTGTGGTGGTGGTGGAGGTGATAATGAACACCAACAGGATAAAATTGTATCTTTGATTCAAAATATAAGGGGTGTTAATTTGAAATCTGTTTGTGCCGCACCGCGCATAATTGCGTATACGTTGAACATGATCATGTCACAGTCATGTGATAAGTACTGACCAATGAATAAAAGAGCACGTGCTTATCGTCCCATGATGCATAGTTTCTGTTTCTGACTGTTGAGAAAATGGCCGGGTTGACCCAAAATCCATCCAAAGAAGCTCAAAGAGCGGTGATTCAGTTTCTTTCATTTGAAGGATGTCGACCAGTGGACATTCATCGACGAATGCAAGCAGCGTATGGTAACAAATGTATGTCGAAGACAACTGTGACAGACTGGGCACGAATGTTTTGGAAAGGACGTCAGTTCACGACAGATCTTTGACAGCCGGGTCAAGCGCATATTGTTGCAACAGAAAATGCCATCGCCAAAATTGATGCAGCAGTACAGATGAACCGTTGTCGAAGCATACGTTCACTAGTGAAAGAATTTGATGTGTTGATTTGGACCATTCAAAAGGTCATTCGTAAGAAACTGCAATATCGGAAGGTGTGTTCACAATGGGTACCATGGATCTTGACCAATCACCAAAAAGAGGAATGCATGGGATGGTGTTTGAACAACTTGCTGCATTACAGAGTGGAGAGTGATGCATTTCTCTTCCGCATAGTGGCAGGTGATGAATCATGGTGTCACCACTTTGAGCCGAGCAGCAAAAGAGAGAGAGCATGCTGGATCACCAAAAGCCAAAAGCTTCAAGTTACAAGTTTCCGCTGGTAAGGTTATGCTGAGCGCATTTTTTTACCATGAAGGGCTATTGTTGGCCGACTTTAAAGAACCTGGTGTCAACATCAACTTTACCCACTACTTGCAAACACTAGACAAGCTGCAAAAAGCCATAAAGAATAAACGACCTGGCATGCTTTCTCGCGGTATGATTTTGTTGCATGCTAATGCTCTTCCGCATGTCGCAAAGATTGTGCAGGAAGCATTAGCGAGGAAGAAGTGGGAAATTCTCTGCAACATCCACCCTATAGTCCTAATTTGTCACCATGTGATTTTCATTTGTTCGGACCTCTAAAGAAAGCTCTCAAAGGGCAACGATTTCACACAGACGCAGACGTAAAGAACACGGTAAACACTTGGTTCATTGAGCAACCACAATCCTTTTTTGCAGATGGTATTCGCCGCCTACCTAAGCAATGGGATGCTTGCCTGAATGCCTACAGCGACTTCTTCTGACCAACCCATGGTGCATAATTCATTCAAAATGAATGCTTTGTTTAATTCTACCACACCTGTTAATGTTTCTTTCATGCTTTTGTAATAAAGCCATTGAACAGGTTTCAAATGAACGTCCCTAATGTGTCTTGTAGAGTGTAATAAATTAGAATTAGCATGAATTCAAACATGTAGTTAATTATTCTATCACTGAACATAAAACTGGGAGCAGCGGCGGCATGTTGGCTAGATGCTTGTTTGCCGGTGACCATGGGTTCCAAACCACGAGGCGGATTTTTTAAATTCCCAGGTGGACCTAGCCTAAAACGGGTACCAGGAATTGTCTTAGGAAGTGAAAGATGCCGGCGTGATAATGGTCACATGACCCCTGGAGCGCTAGCTGTCTATACAAATATGGTTCTAGCACCACATGCCCAAAACACCTTAAGGCAAGTAAAAGAGTTATTTATTTAAAAGATTCAACTAATGTTTCAAGGTAAGCCTAAAACTAATGTTCCAAGGTAAGCCTACTGTCTCAAGGTAAGCCTACTGTCTCAAGGTAAGCCTACTGTCTCAAGGTAAGACTGCTGTTCTTCTTCTGTGTTCATCCGTAGAGTTTTATCAAGCATGACTGTGTTGTGCCTGTTTACAGCAGAGTTGCATTCTTGCGCTGTTAGACTGACACATCCAACTTCTGCAGGCAGTTGTTGACCAGGTTAGCCTTCCCGGGTAGACTACTGTTCTAAGGGAAACTTGTTTCATGGTAAGACTACTGTTATTCTTCTTCTTTGCCATAGAGCAGGTGCCCGGATTACGCCATAGAAAGGATGGGAAGAAGTTTAGAGTCAAAAGTGCACGAAAAACTAAGTGATACAAGTTGACAACGAAAAATGTCACACCAATGCAATCTTGACAACAAAAACATACGTTGTGGGGTGATCAAGACGAAAGGTCGTGCGTTGGAATTCTGGAACGAATTGGTGTGGCTATCGGATGGTTGGAAATCTAGCACTGGCTATCAAGTATATATTTTTTACCCTTTACAGGGCAGACGCTTGTTCGTTTTTTAGCCCTGAACGGGCAAGATTTTTTCAGGTTCGGTAAAATTTCAGGTTGCGTTAGTAAAAACATCACAAATAAGGTGTTAGTCAACCGATTTTAGTTAAATAAACAACACAATGAAGGGAAAAGCATGCAGAATATGTTACTCGCGTGATTGTTGTCGGTAATCCATATATGAGCACAAATATTTATGAAATACAAACAATTTACAAACACATTTTCAGAATCATAATCACTTTGTTTAAAGTCTGACCCACGACTGCTAATGCAAAGTAACGCTTTTCACTGATATCTAGCTGCGATTAATAGTCAACTTCGTGCCCTTTAATGTCACTTAAATTGAACCTAGCGAAATCTCGGCTATCACTTGAAGAATCGCCAAAATCCACTTTGAAAAACTAAGCGTAGAAACCCCGAAAACTTTCAAAAAAAGTCCGTTCAAATTCATAGTAGGTGCTTACAAATGGCGGCCACGTTGTCAAGCTATCGGCGAAAGCGAAAGTAGCCGTCAGAAGTATCGGAAAGCCGAGAGATCGCGTTTTTACAATGCATAATAGTATCGGGCGTTTTGGGACGTTTCGCCCGTTTACGGTATAGGACGGAAATGGCCATTCCACCCTGTAAAGGGTTAAGAACGCCATGGATCCAAGAACGACGGGCAGAACCTAGACAGAATCGGATGAATATGACAGCAAAGACAGGCCGGGATGAACGAAAGAAGGAGAAGTAAGAAAGAGTGACGGCAGGGCGAAACTTAGGAACAGGTTTGAATAATTCACTTAATGTGCGTTTATGTTAGATGCCGTCCTTGCAATAACAGGCAGTCTAACTACACTGATGTTATTATAACTTTGTCAACTGCCTGATTAAAGCAGTGTTCGTTCTCTGAACTCAGACGTTTGCTCCATATTTCGAAGTTCGCCGTTGATTCATTTTGACTGTTATCTTCACTCCGTTAATGTGAGCAAATACCTGCTGTTAAGTTCAATTTTATAAGTACATGGCAAAGCAGAATGAAGACGGACTTACAGCGTGGCACATGGTGGCACGTCTCGGGCTTATTGGATGACTAACAATTGCCTCCCGCCACTAGCCACAGAAATAACTTCAATATTGGCACATAGAGGCATGAATTTGGGAAGATCAATAACGTTACACCAATGGGCACGATTGCGCACCATCCCGCACGTACCTTAAACGGCAGCACTATGCCGCACAACACACCCCGAAGTTGTTGAACATTTTGTGTAGATCTGTTTGGATTCAGATAATCAAGAAATACGTGATGTCTACCACGAAACACTTTGAAAAGAGGTAAGAGAGACAGTTAAACGTAATCTACATCATTGTACGATCAAGTGAACACCAAGGACGACATAGTTTGCGTACAGCATGACATAGAAGAGTCTGTATCCTTTACCAGATCATTGTCCATTACGTAGTCAGAGCAAAAGGACATTGTACATTGTACCGAATAATGCATTCAGCCATTTGTGGACAGGACAGTAACTCAGATGCTAATACGTGGAGACTTGACCTTTACCTACGACTTCTTCCAGCATCAACACGCATAAGGAAAGTTGAACGTTAGTATGACGATTACGTGGAATTTGGTTACTGCAGCCTACATGAAAAGGAATCTACTCTGATTTATACGATTGACCGAACGTCAACACACTGTCGAACGTCATCTCATACAAGATTGGACATTATTTGACTGTACGCATACAACGTACATTCCACCAACATACAAACTGGGCAGCTCAAGGTTCGGCGAAAGGTCCACACCTTAAAATAGTGACACCGCCGTTGTTAGTGTGAAGTTGTCCGATACAACGGGCACGTTGCCACGGGTGTCACATTTTTATACTGATAGTATATAGTCAGTACATCACTGCCGCAGTTTTGGAAAGTGGAAAGTAACACCAAGACATACCAGGACAGCATTGATCAGTCTCACGTACTACTACCTACGGACATCAAACCACTACCGGTATCTATCATTATCAGATACCATACGTACTTCAATGCTTTCATTATCTACGGAGCACGCCGACATAAGGACATAAGGCCAGTATAGTTTGTTGATAGTTATGTTCATTGTTATTTGATGGGGTGCATACGTAAGATACAAATTATTTAGTGATGACCAATTCGTCATTAAATTAACAGTGGGTGGTTGGAGGGCTCTTCTTTTGGTAGAGAAACACGTTACCTAACTTAAGAAGACGTTTCGTACTTACAATCGTCAGCTCGTTACGAAGTTAATTTGTGGCGGTCTCAGCGTGTTGTCAGTACTAGTAGTGTGTTATAGTAGTGTTATATGTTGTTTACCTATGTTTAGCTAGTCAGTATTATTGTCTTTTATGGGAATGAATATGTGTTTACGTTGCACGTCACTTGTTTTCTCTCGTAACTGTTATCTGTCTAGTGTTATTATATTCTATATACTGAATATATTTTTCATACTATTTTCTGTTGTTTACACAGTGTAACGGTTAGGAACATTTCTACTGCATTAAGATTGCTGAATTTCTTTTGTTATTCGATTCTACATTATTGTTGAGTTTCAAGTTGACATTTCGTTCAACATTTGTATTTCGATACATATACTATCTGCTCTTTGGACAACATTATTGCATCTGGTCGATTCTTTTGCACTTTGCTATCTTATTTCAGCTAGATAAGTTATAGCGCAGGTAAGACAACATGTCGACAAGACAAGACTTCAAGATAGGTGAGGAGTCATCCAACTTAACAGGTCTAGAACTGTTGCAGAAATACAAGCAGTTTCTGGATCAACAAGAGAGAGCAGAAAGATTGGCAGCAGGAAAAGAAACGAAACAACTACACATATATAAAGCTAACACAGTGATGTCCATCGAGGAAAACACTCTTCCTACTCAACAAGCATGGGTCAATGGTATATTAACGACCTTTTTAGGGACACTAGTTCATTGATTGTAGGAGTTGACCACAAACTAATAAACAAAAAAGACTTCACAAATGATAACATTTATTGCAGAACATTTGGGGGTACCATAGAAACATACAAGACCGCATGTGCCAAGCCGTAAGTCCATCTTCATTCTGCTTTGCCATGTACTTATAAAATTGAACTTAACAGCAGGTATTTGCTCATATTAACGGAGTGAAGATAAAAGTCAAAATGAATCAACGGTGAACTTCGAAATATGGAGCAAACGTGTGAGTTCAGAGAACAAACACTGCTTTAATCAGGCAGTTGACAAAGTTATAATAACATCAGTGCAGTTAGACTGCCTGTTATTGCCAGGATGGCATCTAACATAAACGCACATTAAATGAATTATTCAAACCTGTTCTAAGTTCGCCCTGCCATCACTCTTTCCGACTTCTCCTTCTTTCATTCATCCCGGCCGTCTTTGCTGTCATATTCATCCGATTCTGTCTAGGTTCTGCCCGTCATTCTTGGATCCATGGCGTTCTTAATATATACTTCTAGCCGTTCTTAACTTGATAGCCAGTGCTAGATTTCCAACCATTCGATAGCCACACCAATTCGTTCCAGAATTCCAACACACGACCTTTCGCCTTGACCACCCCACAACGTATGTTTCTGTTGTCAAGATTACGTTGGTGTGACGTTTTTTGTTGTCAACTTATATAGACTTCTTCCCATCCTTTCTATGGCGTAATCCAGGCACCTGCTCTATGGCATTCTTCTTCTTCTGCATTCGTCTGGAATGTTGTTTTAGACGTAATTGTGTTGTGCCAGTTTACAGCAGAGCTGCGAAATTTGAACTTTCTGGCTGACAGATCCGACTTCTTCTGGTATTTGTTGGCCGGGTTAACCTTCCCGGGGGTTTCATAGGACGTTTGACTCTCACTGTTGTGATGTTATCCCCATCCCAGCTGGCCCATTTAGAACAACTGAAGACATCCCGGCCAGCCCTAAGGGAAGGCAGGGGCAGACCATGGGCATTCCCCGCCATCCAAGGAGGCTTCCATAATTGCGCTCTGGTACTGGGCTCACTCAAGGAATCACCACGTCCTGCACATGGCTGCTTAGCCTCACTTCCATATATTGGGCCTTCCGTTCACCACAGGCTGTTCCTCCGGAAACCAGAAGAATGTAGTCTGCAGATGACATCCACACAGTGAGCTTTCGATTTAGACTTTCCACGTAATGGATTTGCTATCCAAGCAATATTCCATTTTGTGCCACTGGGACCATTTTTCCACCTTTGATGATGCCCACACAATGAGCTTTCGATTCGGACTTTCCACACAATGGATTTTCTATCCAAGCAATATTCTTTTTCGTGCCAATGGGACGCTTTTTCTACCTTTGATGAAGACCACACAATGAGCTTTCGACTCGGACTTTCCACGTAATGTATTTGCTATCCAAGCAATACTCAATTTCGTGCAACTGGGACGCTTTTTCCACTTTTGATGATGCCCACACAATGAGCTTTCAATTCAGACTTTTCACTAATGGATTTGCTATCCAAGCAATATTCTATTTCGTGCCACTGGGGCGCTTTTTTCACCTTTGTGAGCTTTCGCGGCTACTGTTCTAACGTAAGAATGCTATGCCAAGGTAAAACTACTGTTCTAAGATAAGCGAGCCATTTCATGGTAAGCCTACTGTTTCCTGGTAAGAGTATTATTTCTAAAGTAAGCCCATTGTTCTAAGGTAAGACTACTGTTCTAAGTTGAGACTACTGTTCTGAGGTGAGACTAGTGCTCCAAGGTGACACTACCATTCCAAGGTGACACTACTATGCTATGGTGAGACTACTATGCCAAGGTAAGACTGCTGTTTTCAGGGTAACATAAATCTACCTGTTTAAAACTATTACCATGCACAACTGAGTCGTAGACCAGCTCTGTGTTCTTGTCCCGACCATGTCATGTGGTCAAGCCATCCAGATATTTACTTCTGTCTTCCCTTTGCTTTTTTCCCTTAATCGTACCAGTTGTCACCATGTTCTCTAGTTTTTTTCTTCTCACAATGTGTGAAAAATTGTTTGTCTACGTCTAATTTCTCTAATCAATTTACTGTTTTCATTTGCTTCTTGTAGACCTTGCTGATTGGTTGTTTTGTCTGTCCAATGTATTCTTTGCATTTTCCTCAGAAACCACATTTCCGCTGCTAATAGATGTTTTTCAGCTTGTATGGTCATCATCCACATTTCACATCCAAAGTATAGGTTTTATGTAGCACTTCAGCACACTTTTTCTCATGGCAAATGACATCTTTGTTAATTAGTCATGTATTGTTTCCATCTTGCATAGCGATTCTTGTTCTAATCTCTTCACGGCACCTCCCATCAGATGTTATGACTTTCCCAAGATAGTTGTAATGATTCACTTGTTTAAGAATATTCCCATTTATTTGTAAAAAAATTTTTGCATATCCTTTTTACAGGACATTGCTGTCAACACCAACATTTTACTGCTGTTGTTGTCTTGGCAAGTTTACGTTCAGTAGTTTGCCATTGCTTTCTGAACGACCGGCTCCCATTCCAACTCGTTAAGACCCAGCACAAAGCAGTCTACTGCCAAACCGGTCGCAGCTGTGTTTCGAAACGTGTCTGTAAGCCCTTTGCCAAGGAGGTCGGCATCTGTATATTACATTGTGGTATTTCTTTCTTCCTAGTCTTCTTACAATGTAATTCTAACCCTAGTTGTTCACTGTGTACAATAACCGCATCAACTAAGTGTGTATTTCCTGTTGCACTAATCATGATTTGAATATTTCTGACTTAGCATGTACATAATGGGTAGCTTTAGACGTAGACAGTCAAAATTTTTTAGACATGTTATGAGAAGAAATGACTTGGAAAACCTGGTGACAACTGGTAATATCGAAGGGAAGAGACCATGGGGAAGACCAAGAAGTAAATACCTGGATGGCTTGGCCGCATGGCATGGTCGAGACAGGAACACGGAGCTGATCCATGACTCTGGTGATCGAGTGAGATGGCAGAACATGACCGCGGCATGGCACATGATGGATGGATGGGTAGCTGTGGCTTAGGGTAGTGAAACGCAGCTTTACAATTCTCCAACATACTGAGTCGCGGGTTCGAAATCAGCCCCAAACCATTTGGAAGCAGATCACTTTGTGTTGATTTTGATTTTGATGGTATGAGGTGTCAGCTGTTCAGAAAGCAATGGCAAACTACTGAACATAAAGTTGGCTATTAAGTCACCAACAGCCAATAAATGCTGAAGTTGCTTGCAATGTCCTGTAAAGGACATACAAATAATTAACATGCTCTGGCTGGCATAACAAACAACTACACAATGCATTCAAATCTTAATTCAGATGGAATAGTCAAGCTGCCCAAATGTTAAATGAACAGCTTGAGAAGAAATTATTCTATGGCAAATTTAACACAGGCAAGGGAGCTAGTAGAGGACCAAAAAAGCAATACAGACACAATGGAGCCCTCAATTAAGAACTGTGGGAATGAAAATTGTGATAGACAAGTTGTAGTATACCTTGAAAGTCCTTTCTCTAGAACCCATAGGGCAAATGAAATGGAGATCTAAACACACATGGAGAAGAGAATGAGAAAGAGAGAGAGGAATAACATGGGGTGGTCATGGAAGGGCAAAAGAAAAAGAACATGCTCTGCAAACACATAAATAGCCAACACAAATAATAACAAATAATCACAATCAGTCACTGCACAGCAAAAGATCCTATTTATCCTCAAGCAAAGGATTATCCTTATTTTACATGTTTTCATGATTTCAAATAAACATTTTAGAGCAAAATATTTCTAAACAGTGCAAGCTAATTTTTTAGAAGACATTTCTAACTAAAATGATGTTGTAAGAGTAAGAAAGAAATATAATCAATCCTATTCTAAAAACAACTCACTGGTCATTGACGTCAGTGTACTGATCCAACACTACTTTCTGCTTGTTAATAGCTTCTTTGAGATCCCTTGATTGTGATTTATATTTATCTCTTTCCTCCTGTAATTCCTGTTTCAAAATGGGTTACATTACAATATATCAACAGTTGCAGGAAAACTGAACACCTAATCAAACTTGGATTATACTGTCATATACAGTCTAGCAGTATTATACTCGTAGTATAGGGATACACCTTCAGAGAAGAACAAACCTTCCTAGAAGATCTTTCTTACCCATTTCACAAGCTGGAATGACAAGAAATCTATACTTCAGTCTTATTCTTTTGTCTTTATCATTCCCACCGGAGCACTGGCCCACAATTAACTCACACCAAACCCTCCTACCCCTTGCTATCTCTTTCAGCTCACTGAAATGCTGGCCAGAAAACAAATCCTGCCACTTACTGGGGAGTCATAGTGGGTGTTTGTTACCCAATGCTCCAACCAGTGTTGCTTCAGATCTACTACATAGCTCATTACCTAGCTTCAGCCTCTTACAGTGTCTAACATGCAGTTGGAGAAAGACGTACAAGTAAGTAATAACTCATCACAACCAGTCAGAAAGAAGCAAATGAACTCAGAAATAAATATAGATCATGGACAGCTATTTTAAGTGCTGATACATAAGTATAAGTCATTCTTTACTTTTCAGTCTCAGGAGTCTGTAACATCTGTTAATACCTCATTCACACTATTGCATGTCTCTATTTGCAATACTCATTATATCTAGCAACATTCTACAAAATCATACATAATAAAACTGCAATAATCTCTCAAAGGCATTTATGCATTCAGGTTTGGTGACTTCCTAAAGCACTGATAGAAACAGATAAATAGATAGATCTACTTACACTTTCATATTCATAGCTTGTTATGCAAACACAAAGTTTTTCCTACACACGAATAACACTTCCAATACAAGACATTTTATTCTAAAGTCCTAGCCAATAAAAACACTTCCTGGTTGTCCTTTAAACAAATTCACCTACTGCCCCATACCTCAAGGCACGGAAAGGTATTTACCTCTTGCCTCCTCTCAACAAGTGTACTGTATGCATTTCTAGGAATGGATTAGTAGAAATATGCATACACATAATCTACCAAGGCCCTTAGGGGAAACGAATAGCAACACCATAAACTATCACAAATGTCGTGAGAAGCACTAAGCAGAGTTGCGCTTGGTTTCCCCGTCACATAAACAAGCAAAGCTGCAAAATCCAACCAACTATGAACACGCCTAACATACATTTTTAAAGTAAAACAACTGTCACTTATGGGGAACGGAGGCTCTTCTAGAAGTGTGAAGCAATGCAGAGAAAGCTGCAAGGAGTTTAGATTGCCAACTTACTTCCTTTCACCTGGAAATCTCCAGAATTGGCACCTGGAATGTTAGAACTTTGTATGAATTGTAGAAAACATGAAATATTATAGGATTAGCATTTTGGAATTATGCGAAACAAGGGAGAAATGGAGCAGGTAAAAAGCTTAACACATGTGTAAGCAGCACTCTTCTCAGGGAAATGTCTCATACAGCAAATGTGAGGCCGTAATGTTATATAAAGAGGCAGAGCAACCGGTAGTAGAAATAACAGTAGCGCCAAGTAGTCCTAGCAGTAGTAGACAGAATCAGACTGGCGTCATTATTATCAAGTTAATTAGGCAGTTGAAGAGGAAGAGTGAGTGCCTTGAGAGAGAATGAGAGGGGGTGGTGGGGAGGGGCAGAGGAGGAGAGGGTAGTGTGTGGAGAATGAAAATTATGTTCAATACTCCAGATTTTTTGAAAAAGCAAACTATAAGATAGGGAAGGGTTACCAGGCTGAAGCATCTTTTGTTTCTAACGTAGTTATAGCTATGTTTCATAGATTAAGATATGCACAAAAAGGATGGCAATAAGCCCAATATGGTGTGAAATTATGCCTAGCTTTTCCATTATAAAAAAAACCATGCTGCTAATTCTGCATACTCATTGTCTACAAGTAGATAAGATACTTAGTTTCATTGCTGTGTATCTGTATTGAGAAAACCAACAATACCACAATTTTATAACGCTGTTTTCAAATGTTGATGGACACCAGAAGTTCCAAATGACTTGCACTAAGAATACAATCAGGAAGTCCAACAGTTTTTAAAACAATAGTTCCCGGAGAGAACTTAAAGTACATTCTTTCCACTATGCATGCAATCGTTGTGAACATCCTGCCTTGAAGGAAAAGTATGTAGCTTTTCTAATCATCACCATTTAAAGTGATATTCAATGTTTGCACTTATTTGCAATGTGCCAATTATACTGACACCGGCAACCGGGCATTGAATCGAAGAATCAAGTTAGGCAGCCAAGCGTCTAAATCAACTGTTCTTTAAACTGCGTGCTCACATTTCTCCGTAAATGGCTTGAACCACTAATACTGTTTTATATGCAGTATTTGCATGGCTGGGCCGAACATTCCCGAGTAACCAGAAACAGACTTTCTCGATCTCACTTTTTATTCAATGTGAGTTTCCTTATCATAATTCATGGCTTTTTTCTATCTTTTTCCATTTTCCCATGTTTTTCCTGCTATGAAATTCTAAATTACCACCCCCAGCTTTTCCCGTTTCACTAAGGCCCCCTGTATAAAGTACTGAAGTATTGGAGATCTATTGCAGTCGACCTTTATTGTGGAGAAGACATTTCATTTATTTCTTAATCATAGTGCAATTGTCCCAACCCTTCTTTAATGTAGCTGGATATGTACATGCTGTTGCACAAACATGTAACTCATCACCATCATCATGTCACACTAACCTTTTCAAATGCTGCTTTCTCATCTTCTGACAGTTTCAGTTTCCGCTTGAGGTCAAACACAGCCTCATTAGTTCTTTTCAGCTCTTGTTCTAAACTTCTGACCTCATCCTGAGAGTCTACAGACAAATCAAAAGAAATGTTTGAATATAAACAAAAACATGTGTAATTATACACTCAATGGCATTCATTCTGCCAATGAAATATGTGTTATTAGTTATATTAGTTGTAAAAGAAAAGGTCTTAGATCTAGGCACTATGTTTTAAGTTGCCGGACTTTACCGGAGATTTTTTTGTCGTTACTTTAATTTTCTTGTTTTTGTGTCTCTGATCTAATGAGGTTTAGAGTACTCGTTATGTTAAATTCCTGGGTTATTTCAAAATTGCGTTAAAAAAGGGACCAATTACTTTATATAGTTTTTCCCACCTCATTTTACGTTGTGCACTGAAATTTGTGTGTTTCTGAAATTCGTTTCCTACACAGAAATACGCAGTGACTTTTTCAGATGTAAGTAGACCCGCAAATTACGTTTTATGTAGATGTCTATGTTTGTTCTTAGATGTTTTATTAGAATTATCCATTTTTACGTAAATTGCGTAATTTTCGACTACTAAATTCGGAGGCACATGCAAAACTAAAATGATGAATATCGCATGCTGTGAAATATCCGCTTCCTTATCATACTTCAGCGATGATTATCTAATATTGTTATGGAATATTCACAGCGATATGAATGCCAATTTTACATCCACTTTAGTAATTATGTGTAAGTTTTCATCACTCTACACAGTCGGGATCGATTATTTTTGGGTAGCTTTGTAAGGCGAATTCTCTGGTCAAAATTGATATACGCCTCCCGGCCTCGGGTTGACAACAGCGTGCGCTACTGCACGTGCGATCTGACGTCATCACAGCATGACATGAAGATGTATATATCTGTGTGTGCGTGTGTACATATATATATATAAAAACTGGCAGCAGTTATCTGTCCTTGAGTTAGACAGTGGCAGTGGTAATATCCCTTGGCGTCAGTGTAACCAACAGTGGTTGAGTGTGTAGGTAGGTCACAAAAAGTGAAAGGGTCAAAATCGTTTATTTCTATTTGTCTATATTAAATGATAAGCTGACACACAAACATTAATATCTCGGCTTATAACTGACCTACAGACTTGAATAAGGTACCGTTGGATTTTTTTTTTTTCAAGAGGTATCCAGACTATGCAGATTATATAATTAAAAAGCAATTTAGAAAATGTTACTAAAGTGGCTAGATATAAGGTACTGCTAAAATGGCAGGATATTAACTGATTGACTGACTGGCACCTTGACGTCTTGACAGACGATAGTTTGTAAAATGGAGTTATACCTCTCCATAACACAAAGCCTAGGCTGAATTTAGAGACCATGTGTTGCCCATGCAGCATGATCCCTCTCTTCAGGCCTGTCTAGTGTACTCCAGAGGAAAGGTAACACCAATACGTCTGGAATAAGGCATGCTGCAGAAGCTGCCGGATCAATGCTCTAACTGTCCATCTGTCGGAGCTTCGATCCTAGACCAGTTGACAACCAAGGCTTAGGGCCTGGTCTGCCCTGCCATGACATTTAATCTTTAGGTTGCATTTCATCGCACTAGGATTGTAGTTTATTGTAGTTAGTATATATGTAGTTTACTACATAAATTGTAGTTTATGTAGCAACTGCAAGGGACAGAAGGACTTCAGAGAAGGATATTATGAATAAAAGAACTGAAAAGCACTAATTTATTTGGCTTGATACAGAATGAGTAAAAGATTTAAAATTATCACCATGTGCACCACAAGAAAATGTTTCCTGTTATAAGATACTAATTGCACCTGGTCTTATCCAAAGGTTTTTTCTTTAGGGTTTAGGTGCAGGAGACATTCCAATGTCATCTCAACAGTTAAAGATTTAAATTAACATCATGTGCACCAAAAGAAAGGATTTCCTGTTACTTCAACAGACAACGTGTGATCACTGCACAACTAACCAGATATCACTTTCTGCAGGACTTCAATCTCCTCTCTCTGTTGCTGCAGCAGGTTCTCATCAGACCCAGAGGCAGCTCCCCCATCATTTTTCACATTCTGCAGTTCACGTATAGTAATCAAGAAATCTGAAACCAGAAGAAAACAGTTCATTATGTGGTTGTTTCGGGATTTGAAATTTAAATATTGAGCACAACCCACTACTGGCAACGCCGATCGCATTCTGGTATGAACCTAAGGCCTATCCACGTCAATATGGAAGCACTATACTCGAGTTTCGCCCTCATTTGAGCTCGTCAGTAGTGCATATCCCTGACCGGATCCGGAAACAGTCCCGGATCACGCGTGTGAAGCGGGTGTGTAACCACGCAGGCACACACTGGACACACCAAATGACCACAACAGAACATCACAACGCTACCCATCGTAGGCTATGCTCAAGATTGCCCAATCGCCGACGTCCGTCAATCGATGGGACCCGAACGATCAGGACTTCTCACTGGCAAGGAACACCAGGCCTCCTAAATCCAGTGAGCAATAATCAATTGATATGAAAACAGTTCAGTCAACAATATGATGTGAAACATTCTGGGCCAGGGTGACATCAAACCTCCCAGTCACATGACTGCATTTTCTTTAGAAATTATTTAAATTCAGGGATACCCCTACGGAACAAGTAATTCAGTTTCCAAAATAAACTACGTGTGATGCAAAACAAATATACATGGAGTATATCTAGGAACTCTGAACGGCATCAGTGTTATCATCATGACTGAATAAGAAACTGGCGCTTTTTGTCTTCATTGCTCCAGATAATACTCCCAAACATCCACATTTTTATATTATTTTTGTGTGTACGCATGCTCGGTTTGAACTCAAGCGTAGTCCATACACGTGCTATTACTTCTAGCGCACTAGACGATGTTTGTGTGTGAATTAGCTTTCCCTATTACCGGTTTCATTCGCCATCAGGTGAACCCACTTCGTCTTCTGAGGTACTTGTAATTTACGTCCCAAGTCAAGGACGAGAAGTCAACATTTTAGTCCAGCTGACCAGTGTAGGGGTTGAACCCACTACCTCGGCATCAGCACATACGGATGTTTATGTGCTAGCACTTTTATCCGTTCAGCCATGCTGACCTCTAAATTTTTATACAAAATTCATTGAAACTCGTACCTGGACATTCATTAGCACAGATATAAAAACATTCAGTAAGACAAAGACATGGTATCTTTACAGAGTATTTACACGGAATATGTGTGCAATACTCATCTGTAAATTTCGTAGCAAAATACAATGTAAAGTATCCATTAGGCTGCCTTTAACTATTTATGTCCCAAAAACACACCATGTGCGATTGTACTTTTTACATTTAATCAGAGAATACTAAAGAAGTCTGATTATGCATTTGTTTTTATAAAGATATGTATATTTGGCCAGCACTTGAGGGGTTATGTGGCCAGTATTTTACAGACCCCCCCCCCCCCCCCCCCCCCCCCCCCGATAAAATCTCTTGTGCCATAATTTCATGATGAAGTGTACCAAACTCTGGACAATGAATTAGGTCAGTTGGCAATGAAATCCCTAAAACCTGTGTCAAAACAATTACCATCCCAGGTCTAATGTCAGTATGTGCTGTGCTGAAACACGACCTGGTTACCTCCCAATATGCAGATGTGAATTTCCAGTATCAGTTTTGCACACCCCGCTGATAATTTTTTAGCTTGGGGAAGGGAAGGAAAGCGCTGCCCCCCCTTGAAGTTTGTGACATGGTCGGGGAAAATGTTCCATTAACCTGTCACCACTGTGCAAACTAGCTTCATAAATACAACATATTAACTTTCTAAAAATGTACAATTCGTATACTGTTTAATACCTTGAATTCTCTGATTCAGCTCTTTGTTTTCCTTCTCTAAGCCTCTGATCTTACGTTCAAGTATCTCGTTCTGTACATCACCATGCTTGCTTCCTTCCACTTCATTGTCAGATATCAACACACTCAAGTCAGAAAGCTTGCTGCAATTACATCAAACACACATATGAACAATGAATGAAAACTGCACATTTCAATCAACCATATGTGAAGCATGTGTTTTCAAGTCATACAGTTCATAACAAAAAACAACAGACCGCAGTCACATGCAGCTAATACTCAAAACTTTATGACTCAGTACTGTGTACAAGCTGCCTAGCACAGCAAATACTGGACCATAATCTTCAAGAATGCCCCAAATAAGACAATATCAAAGAGCAGTAACTGCCCTGTTGAAACTCTGGTGGAAACTATTGCTCTAAACAAGAACTACACAAACAACTATCCAGTTTATCCAGGAGACAATATAGCAGAAATAGATAGTACAGGTAATGAAAAGAATACATAAATGCTTGGCCGTAATATGCTCGTAATACAATTGTAACCTAATATATATGACCTCCCTAAGGCAGTGCCTATGATAAAATTAATTTTGCACTTCAAAATCAAAAAATGATTTGTTTCCATTTGTCTACAAGACAATGGTTAACCTGCACAGATTTTGGATTTGCTTGCATCAATGTGTTAAATCAGTTGATTTATTGATTGAATGATTGATGAGATTCAGTCTATCTTCATCACGTAGTGAAACAGTCCATTAGTACTTCTTCAGAGCATACTCAGAAAATTTCATCTCAGCGCACGAACTTCACAGCACTGGCATAGGTCCTAATTTATGAATAGCAGAATGAATAGCAGAATCTTCCATATAGTCCGAAGGGGCTTCAAATAAAAACCTTAAAAGTATGATAGAAATTACAATAACCATGCCTTTGTCTTGTAACCTGTTAATATTGTTAAGGATGTCAAGAGTTTTAAGCATGTGACATCACAGTGCAGACGAACACAGTGACATCATAAGGACAGTTTAAAGATGGTCTTCCCACTTTTGACATGCACCAAAGAGATGTAGCGTTCTGTTATCCATTTTTGGATCAGTGAAGGGGTGAAACCAATAGAAATTCATCGGCGAATGAAGATCCAGTATGGCAATGCATGCCTGTCAGTCAAACAAGTGTATGAGTGAAGTAGGAAGTTATCAAAATGGTGTGACTTCTGTCAACAGACTGTTCACAACCGGGTCAGGCACACCGAGTAGTGACCCCACAGTAGTTACACATGCGACCAAGAGAATATTTTTCTACAGGAATCCAAGCACTTTATCAGCACTGGAAGACTTGCATTGAATGCAGTAATGACTACATCGAGAAATGATATTTGTTCTTTACGTTTTCAGAATACACTCGCCACAAAACTAAAAATCCATTTAAGGTTTTCATTTGAAGCCCTAACTATTTTGTTGTGGGTAATTTATAATTTTGCCCAGGCATTGGCAAATACAGCCTTCAAGATGTTCATTTACCTAAACATCTTTAATGTTTTCTTCCGTGTTTGTTCATTTAGGAAGGTTAAACAGCCAATCTACCATCTAGGCATCACAGGGTTATATATAATCATCAAACCCAAAGCTCTGAAATCAACAGGCTGATGCCACACCTTCAAGCCATACATACCCCCACATCTTTCACCCCCTACCCCCACCCCCCCCCCCCCCCCCCCCCCCCCCCCCCCCCCCCCCCCCCCATTAAAACAGTTTTGATTACATACCAATCTTTAGTGAAAGTGAAGCCAACAAATGGAAGATGATGTCCTTTAAACGCAGCATGAGAGGTTGGTGGGACTGTGTCCTACAGAAAGATCAACAGTAGTTGACTATTTATATGACATCAATAAAAACATCTCTACATTGCCAACAGGCACAGCCGTGATGTCCAAGCACTAATGTAGTTCTTGGTGTCCTTAGAGACATATTTTTCTTACTATAGATTATGCAAAACACTCAAGCACCAACCAAAAATATGCAAACATTTCTGCTTACAGAATTTTATTCAAAATAAATAAATTAACACTGCAAGCTCAGATCACAATTTATCACTTAAGTTTAGCACTAACTGTCTAGCCCCAGGTGGATGATGTCTCTTTTCCTCATCCACATTTGCCGTTAGCGTAAGGGTGTGGGATACTCACTTCCCTCAATTTCTATTTTCGTGCTGGATGTCATGCTGAATATGGTCCACTCTGCCCTGCAATCATCTTGCACCCCCACCTAGCCTTAAGCCACATCTAGAATTGTCCTTTCATATCCGACTGCTTCACTAGATCATATCTAAAGATCCACAAATAGCCCTTTGCCATTTAGCCTCACTGAATACATTAGTTAGCACAGATTTGTGACCATATCACCTAATTTAGCCTCTGTACTGCTATTCTTTTATTCTTGACTCACTATATTTATTACCAAGTAATACATACTGTATGTCTGCTGTCTGTGTCCTCAACATCAAAATTGGATGTGTCTGTTGAACTAGTAACTTCTGGTCGGTACGGTGGTTCCACTGCAATAAAATTATAATATCAGTAGAACAAAGGCATACATCAAAGTAGCATATGGAATGCCAAGGCACTGGTGTGTCAGGGTTAGAGTTTAAAATGACCAAAACCTCTTGACCTCTATGTGGGGTATCTTAGGCAGACACTAACCTGGCTAATGAAAGGAAGAACCAAGGTCTCTGTCATGATAAAGCCTGCTAAAGACTTTGGACTCTACAAGATTGCAAGAGTCATAACTATTCCCCACAATCCACACCAAAGTCTTGCATCCACTACTTGAAGAGCCCACAAAGCATACTCGAAATAAGTATGTTGTTTGCGTACCAGGAAAGCTCGGTAGTGTAGTGGCTTGATGTTCACCTGACTGCCCAGTGGTCATAAGTTCAAATTCGTATTAGGATTTTACAAATCAAACTGGGCTCCCATATCAACCCAGTCTAAAATGGGTCTTGGGTAGTGTGTTGTTTGTCCATCAAGAATGATGATGACCATTCATTTCATCCAGTGGGGTTGAAAGTATGGAGCCGTGAGTTCTAAGATGGCTGGTAAGGCCTATTTTGACTCGAAATGTTCTTTGACAATGTGGGCAAAGAATGCTTGACGTTCCAGGAGGAGGTGGCAGTGGTTTTTCTGTCCAGCCTTTTCTTCACAGCTCTTGCAGTCCTGGTTGCTTCACAAGTGACTGCACCCTTGGGAAGTAACAGCGGCTGGTATGATACTGATCACATGACCCACAAAATGCTGAATAGTCTATAAAAACATGGGTCTAGCACCACATGTCTAGTTCACTTTAAGGCTTGTAAACGGATCCTTTACTTGTTACTTTACTTGTCTACTAGATTTGGAGCTAAGTGATAACATTCATGAATTCATACAAATGTAAAACAGTTGATTGCACAGGATCCCGCAACAAGCAATGCAATCAAAAAGCACATTTTACACTTGATTTAGCATATAATATTGAACATACTTGTGTAACAGTTAGGACATAATGCCAACAATGGCATGAGTACGGTTAAACAAAAATTAAAAGCCAGCTCTGGTTGTTTGCAACTGGAGGGAAAGACTAACTAGTTATTGTTCTGTGCACCCAAGACAACATTAAAGTGAAGGTCCCAACATTTCACATTCTGACACCAGGTTTCAGTTACGGGACGTTTTTTTCCCTCTATATTTTAGCAAATTATCACTAAGAGAGAGAGGATAGATGTTGTAGTGGATCAAAGATAAATCACATTTTTACATCAAATTACATAAAATATAACTTGAATGCATAAGGATATCAAAGTAAAAATAAAAGACACAATACAAGGAGGGTAAATCGTAACCTGGGAATCATAATGCCAAAAATTAAAATGCTTTACTGATTAATAGTGTTTATTAAATCATTTTCAGTTATGTATGTACTTTTACTACAATAAATATAATTATTAGCAGTTGAACTAATAATCACCGATTTCAATCAACATTTAATAATCAAACCTAGTTTATAAATACAAGTTGTGATTCAGAAACTGAATTTCAATTAAGAGCACTTACTATCGCGAATGTTGTCCCAGTCAATACTTGAGAACCATGAGTGTCCTTTGAAGTCTTTTAAACCATTTTTGCCAAAGCGGTCGTTAGGTACACATATCAGTCTCCGAATCAGGTCCTGTGCTTCTGGTGATACATCATCCACGTCATCTGGAAATTCAAATCTTGTCTAGGAAGGAAGGAAGAAAGCATAATATAGAATTATTATAACAATACACCGATATTCATATGCCATCAACTATATGCAATTCTATAGAAATTCAATAAGGTCAGCTGTAATAAAGCTGTGAAAATTCAATACAGAAATAACAAATGTGAAAAAGATCACAAACATGTTCACAAGTGATGAATGTGGAAAGTTTTATCAGCTGGACAACAAATAATACATCAACATATGAGACAATAGAGAGGATTGAAGAGTCAAAGTTGCCACATCCAGATCTGGCCATTGAGAAAGAAGAGGATGCAGCAACAACTCTTAACCACATTCTTTGATGATTCTAATCTGTAAGCATATACCATGCAATGCCATGGTGCTTAGTGTGCTTGCTGTGCTCAGAGTTCAATCCCCAGTACAATATTACTGACCAATACGACACCTTGCAAAATTACAACTGGATAATTTTATGGAAATTATCTGAGAAGGGAAGGTGACAACAGTAAAGGAACTGGCCACTCACCTCTTAACCAACCCCCCCCCCCCCTCTCTCTCTCTCTCTCTCTCAAGTTCTCATATAACAACTAATAGAAATCACTCCCTCTTCTTTTGTTCACTTGAAATCTATTGTCTCTAACAGCCACGTATGTTGTCTCTTGTATAAACTCCATTGTCTTTCCTGGTTCACCTAGTGGCACATATTTATCTTCCACTGCTGTTTCTCTAGAACAGTAGGTTTGCCTAGTTATGTCATATTTTGGGCAGTCTTGGAGTATGTGATCTTCTGTCTGCGGCACCAATCCATGTGTGCAATTGGCTGATTTGTTAATATAGAAATCACTATTACTAAGTCAGCAGAAAATAATTATCAATGAATAGGAACAGCAACCTTTGCATCATCTATGTGCGTCATAGGGAATGTTAAGGACACAATAACTTTTTGTTTATGCGTATTTTGTATGTCAAAAGCTACATAATTCATTCACACAAAGAAGTCAATTTGCTAGACAATAGTTTAAGGGGAAACAAATATTTCGTTTCACTGCCAATTGTCAAGTCAGTTTTGACAGAATGAATTAACCTCTTGCGAAAATGCTGACTTAAAGTCACCTAAAGGTTCAGGAATAACATATCAATGTCATTTATTCTGGTAACTCGATACTGTTATAACTAACACAAGAATCAGGATATTGTGCATTTATTCTGGCAACCTGATACTGTTCTATGTAACAAAAGAAGTGGGATATTGTGTACTTATTCTTGCAACCTGATACTGTTCTATGTAACAAAAGAATTGGGATATTGTGTATTTAGTTGAGTTCTCTCTGCAGTTGTCACAAAACTGCAATAGATTAGAGACATTAGTTTAAATGTTGGTGGAGGCATGAAACAAGCACAGGCAAAACCCAATTTATCATCATGTGCCATGGAGATAAGCATGCGCAGTCATGTTTTGTCATCTCACATAATCACAGATATCAGTTCTATATTCTTGATCCAATGATACCATGTCGCCAAGCCATCCATGTATTTATCTCTGTGCCTTCAGCTTGATCTTTTCCTATCAAGTTGTCACTAAGTTCTCAAGTTTTATTTCTCTTCTAATGTGCTCAAAAAATCTTGGCTGTCAATGTTTAATTTCTCTAATAAATGTAAGGTTTTAATTTGTTTCTTGAAGGATTCTCATTTGGTTTTTTCTGTCTGTCATAATATTCTTTGCATTTTTCTTAGAAACCACATTTTCATTGGCATTACATGTTTCTCAAATGAACCAACATAAAATGATATGAACAGGGATTTAACCTGTATAACTTTATTCTACTAATCATTTACTTCTTATCAAGTAGGCAAGGTTATTGCTTCAAAGCACTATTCTTTTCACTGGTCTCTATTTCACACATGGGTTATGAAAGATCATAACCATGAAACATCATAACACTCAGATGTTTTTCCGCTCTGTTCATTCATATTTATAGCCTTGAAATGTATTGTCTATAACGGCAATGTTGTCTCTTGTATAAACTTCGCTGTATTTATGTTAGTTTACTTAGTGGCCCATAGAGTTTATCCTCCACTGCTGCCAAAGATGACTAATAAACCAACACAGGACTGGTGTCATCAGCCGCTACACGCTGTGGGATTTACTGAGGAGGGAATCCAAGCACTTATTGACTGAATGGTTCGATATGCAGTGAAATTATCTGTTGACTAACTAACTATTTTTGGCCTTCGTTTTGTAACTTGATTTCACAAAACATACATGAGATGTGTCTGTCATTATTATGTTTACATCAGTCCCAGGCAGCTTTTACTGTTACTGCATCTGACCCAGGCTTCTGTGCAGATTCAATGACCTGGTTACCACCCAACATGATGCTCTGCAGATGCAAAGTTTCAGTACCTATCCTGCATACCCATTTGGTTTCTGGGCTTGGAGAGGGGAAAGAGATCTCTGCCACAGTCTCCCTGGCAACGGCACATTGGTACCAGGTCTCTATACCAATAGATACAAGACCTTTTTCATGGCTTAGGTGACCTAATTGCCATTGTGTCGGATATAAGAATTAAAAAGCAGTCTTCCAGAGGCTTCACAACCAATCTGTCAAGCAGGCCCAAATATATTAGGTAGCAACATCATTTTATCCCGAAATTGACCTGACATGACAAGGCAACAAAGAATTAAACAACACCAAGGCAATGAAACGCAGAAACCGCAGCAAGCAAATCAAGCAACAATATACATAAAAGTACAAGCTGAAAGAATACACCATAAAGACCCCAACTATATATAACAGTTGAATGGGGCCTAAACATCATCTTTCAAAGATTAAAAGTGAAAAATGGGCAGAGGTATGTCATAGAATAAGCACAGACAAGTCACTGAAATTGTTCTGGAGACTACATAAAAGCATGATTGGGGTGGTCAAGAATAAGAGCATTTCTGACTTCCAAGGTGCTGACCACAGCTGGCAGAGGACTGATGAGGACAAGGGCAAAGCCCTTTTTGAACGCTATCTAGAGCAGAGCAACCAGACAGACATAGGAAGCCGAAATCTTGCCAAGGAGGTCACCAAGGAGGTCAAAGATTGGATTGGACATGTTTAAAGCCACTCTATTTCAGATATGAAACATTGACAATCCATTATGTTTACAAGACCAAAAGAGCAACCTACCTGATGATTCATGATCTTGCCATACGTTTCAACCAGAGATTCAGCATAGAAAGGTGTTTCCCCATACAACATCTCATACATACATACTCCAAGAGACCACCAATCACATTCAGGCCCGTAACGGCCATGTCCATCCTCCATAGCCTGTGGAACATTCACAAAATTTAAAAGTCAGACGTTTTCAAACATAACTTAACTAGAAGTTATTGTTTATGTTTATATTATGATGAAATTACCAGCCTAAATGTTTGCTTTGTGATCCACTTCCATTTAGCTGACAACAGAAAAGTATTCAAATTTTTTTTCCCCAGTATCATCTGCCTCATCCTGGCTAGTCTAGTCTTTTAGGTCTTTTAGTTTTGGAATAGCTTTCCTGTGATGTCATCAACAGCCCATTTCTTGGACTTTCATTTCCCTTCTTTTATAACCAGATTGTGTTGATGTGCACTTATTATTGTCCAGGCTCTACTATCATAAGATATCTAAATATTCATCTGAAATTTCTCTTTAAAAATGTCAAGCTACCATATGCCAGTAGATGGTACTACCTGCTTTCTGTTAGTGCTGAATGTTGGGTGGTGATCACCAAACCCAACACCCCACATTGTGCCATCGGCTTCAGGCGGAGGAATGCAATTAGGAGGGTAGAAGACTAGTGCGAGGAAATGCAACTTAAAGACTAAATGTCATGGCAGGACAGACCAGGCCCTAAGCCTTGGTCGGCAACTGGTCTAGGATGGAAGCTCCGACAGGCGGACAGTTAGAGCATTGCTTTGCTGATCCAGCAGCTTATCTTGTTCCAGGCGTATTGGTCTTACCTTTCCTCTAGAGTAAACTAGGTAGGCCGAGAGAGGGATCATGCTGCATGGGCAACACATGGTCTCTAAATTCAGCCCAGACTTTGTGCTATGGAGAGGTATAACTCCATTTTACAAACTATCGTCTGTCAAGACAGCAAGGTGCCAGTCAGATTTATTTTATTTCTTATATCATTTTGGCTGCATAAGCAATCGCTCAAGCTAAACCTAACAAAATAAGAAAACCTACCATAACAGAATACTTATAGAATGCTCAGAGAGGAAATGGGCACAATCAAATCCTGCTTTGTGAAATACTACAAAGGTTAGCCTACATTGGCTGCCAATCCCTCCATCATGGTAACCCATTAACTCTTGAGTGAGTGAGTGAGTGAGTGTGAGAGAGAGACAGAGTGAGTGAGTGTGAGAGAGAGAGAGAGAGAGAGTGAGTGAGTGAGTGAGTGTGAGTGAGCGAGAGTGAGTGTGTGTGTGTGTGAGAGAGAGAGAGACAGAGTGAGAGAGTGAGTGAGTGAGTGAGTGAGTGAGTGAGAGAGAGAGAGAGAGAGAGAGAGAGAGAGAGAGAGAGAGAGAGAGAGAGAGAGAGAGAGAGAGAGAGAGAGAGAGAGACAGACAGACAGACAGACAGACAGACAGACAGACAGACATACTGGTATCATCAGCCGTCACACACTGAGGGAGATAGAAGGAAATTTAAGCACTTATGGACAGAATGCTTCACTGTGCAGTACATATAATCTGTTGACTAACTAAACTAGAATGAGTCAAGAAACTTTAATGTTCTGGGTAAAATTGTAATTCAATATTTGATTTTTTTTTTTCGCTCGCTCGTTCGCTTTGGACTCAAGCATAGTCCATACACACTACTTATAGTAGTGCTGGACTGAATTTTGCACATGGATTAGCTTTCCCTATTAACAATGTCCCTCACCATCAGGCAAACCCACTCTGACTTCAGAGGTACTTGTAATTTACGTCCCCAAGTCAAGGACGACAGGTCAACATTTTAGTCCAGCTGTCCAGTGTAGGCTGAACCGCTTACCTCAGAATCAGCATAGCGGATGTTTAACAACACTCGTTCTTACCCATTCGGCCATGCTGACCTGCCAAGATTTGATTAATTTGGTTGACAATTAATTAGTTAATAGCAGCTATTGAAGAATTAGTTAAAAGTTAAACATTAATATTTTATGCTCTAATGTTACACTAGTAAAAACCAACTGTTCTGGCACACACAGGCAATGATACAGATGCTGTGATTAAAAACAAAGTTAAGTTTATAATAAACACTAATACATAACTTGCATTTAAAACAACAAACATTAAGAACGACTAAACATACCCTAAGAATTTCTGGGGATATGTAGTCAGGAGTTCCAACTGCCACTGAAGACTGGACAGTACCATTTTCCATCAACTTCAAGCACGACCCAAAGTCGGCCAGCACAATGTGCCCACTCCTATCCAAAAGTACATTGTCAGGTTTGATGTCTCTGTGTACATAGTACAGCTCATGTAATGAGCTGATTGCCAAAACCATTTCAGCAATGTAGAACTTGCACATATCTTCAGGCAGACGATCTTCAAATTTGCTCAACAAGGTCAGCAGATCCCCGCCACAGTAGTAATCCATCACGAGATACTAAACAATCAGAACATTATAAATTAGTATACACAGGAAATTACAAACACAAAGAGATCAAACAAAAGCTTACTCACGCCCATGGCAGAAACTGATGTTAAGATAGTCAGTTTAATTCTTTAAAAAGTCTTAAAAGTCAAGAGGATGGACTTCATTGCCACGGGTTTTATCCCATATGGCTCGGTCTCTTTCGGCAGGATAACATGCCGAAAGCATCACACAAAGTACAAACTCCATAGCTCCGGCGATGACCCCCAGGAGTCTCTGAGAAAAATGCACTCGTAAACCAAAAGACAGTTTAATTCATTACCACCTTTCTTTCCTCAACAGTATCATCATCATGTGTCATGCAAAATGGCATAGATGTTTCGTGTCTCCACAAATCTCGGTCCTTAGTGTTCATGATCAATTCTATGGCTGATATCCCTTCATGCCATCGCCTCATATCATCAAGCAGAATTTCTCTCAGCCTGCCTCTGCCTCTTCTACCGCTGACCGTTCCAGTCATCAAGATGTTCTCTATGCCCCTGTTCTCCCTATATGAACAAAAAACACTGTCTCTTATAGTTGTGCACAATGTTCTACCTTTGTTAGCCTCTTCCAGGCAATCGTTCTTTATTCTAGGCGCTGTGTTAAAAAAAAAAGATACTAAAGCATAAAATACAATTTAACATATATTATAATTCATGAATACAACATATAACAGCTATTCGGCTAATAATAAAGTTCAGAATTAAATCTGGGAGACAAGGAAAAAAGAAGCACATAAAATAATGTCACATTTACTGACATTTGATTCTTGAATAGAAAAATAGACAAAGAATTCATAAAACAGCTCACATGCATATTACCAGAGCCCATAAGGAAAGCAAAGAATAGTAACACTGTACCCTACCAAGCATGGCATAAGAGGCAACTAAGGAGGGTTGACATGAGACTAGCCAGCTCATCCCTATATAAAGCTTCAGCTGCAAAATCCAACTAACCATGAACAAGCCTAAAAAGATCTTGGTGTGAGTTGATTAAAGGCATACGCTTCACTGGGAGACGAAAAGCAGAAGACAATATAAAAACTGCTGCTGAAAAACAAAAAAATTAGAAAGATCAGATAGTTTGGCCACATCACAGTGCATAATTTACTGGCAACCATAAAGGAAGGTAGAGTTGAAAGCAAAAGGGCCAGAGGGCATCAATAATATAAATGGACAGACAGCATCAAGATATGGTCAGGATTCTCCCTAGCAGAATTTACAATCAAGTCTCACACATTATTGTTAGCTCTCACTGTGAATATGGCACTGGATGATGATTACTGATCCTTAACAAAACTGCTTCAAACATTCACATGCAAACAAACAAAATGTTTGGAATGTTTAGTGCAAACAGAACAAAACTACACTCCAATAATCTTTATGGGCTGCTGCAGACAATCTGTAACTGTAGGCAAGTCCAAAAATCTATTTGGGTTATTATATATTTGGCAAATTAGGTCTATCATTCAGCAGAACCATTTTTAACCCAGAAACTAATGACAAAATATATTATAGTGACTCACCAAGAAGTTATCATCCTGGAAAGCATAATGTAAGTTTGTGATCCATCGTCTATCACCAAAGACTAAAACATCTCGCTCCTCTTTGAAACACGCAGTCTACGGAAAATAATTATGGAAACAGATATGTGTAAATTGTACATATGTATAAATATTAAGATAGACAATGCTAAATCTGTATAGAATTGTACTGCAGCCTGTTATCTATATCACATGTTTGTGATTATTTATGCACACTTTGAAATTTAAGTATCCAAACAAAACAATGACAATCAAATTATAGACTAAAGTCATCCATCCCAAGCAAGATGTCACATCTATATAATACAACAAATAGCTCTGACAATAGTAGAATTAGAAAGACCTTTGTCAATAATGCACAGGTTCAACAAAACAGAGGGATACCTAAAAACAGACAGAGAAGAGAATTAGTGAGGAAGCTGAAAGACATAACACTTGGTCTCACCCTAAGATAATGAAGAAACAGCAAAAAGAGTACTAGAAATCAACATCATGGGGGAATGAGAAAGGGATACATCAAAGGCAACATTTATAAATCATACACCAATTTATTAATACAGACAAACATGGAGTCATAGATTAGGCAATGGACAAAGAACTACAGAATGGAATGGAATGATATAAAGCTTTACAACTAACCCTGGGGGTGAAACATTTGACAATTATGATGATGATGAAACTAATATCATGCTCACCTCAGCTCTTTTCAGCATTTCCCATTTGTTTAGTATCTTCATTGCATATACATTATCAGTTGATTTCTCCTTGACCACAGCCACCTGGAAAAAAATTAATAGACAAAATTAAAATTAACAATATCAAAGACCAGCAAGGCAATTTCTATACACACATAACTTTGGTAAAATGGAAACACATTTCCCTCTAAACTTGGAAGTTTTGTCAGCTAAAATACTACTTCATGAGCTACCACCATTAAAGTTACATACATTTCATTGTTAGCCCAACAGATGGGCCTGGTTATCAACCAAGATAAGACAGAATATATGGTAATTTCAAGAGAAGGAATGGGTAAAAAATCTGGCCACATACAAATAGATAATTTGACCATTAAAAGAACGGAAACATACAAATACCTAGGTACAATCTTCAACTGCTCCAACATCATAAGGGAAGAAATACAAACTAGAATCAATTCTGGAAATAAGATATACTATGCACTACAACATCTACTAAAATCAAATGCGCTATCTCGTAACACCAAGATCACAATATACAAAACACTGATTAGACCAGTTGTGCTGTATGGCTCTGAAACCTGGAGTACAATGAAAGGAGACAAAGCCTTGCTACAAACCTTTGAGAACAAAGTTTTAAGACGCATCTTTGGACCCATTAGGGATACAAAAGTGGAGAGTGGAAAAGAAGAAGTAACAAAGACATTTATGATCTGTTTAAGTCCCCGCTAATCACTGGTATCATGAAGGCTAATAGACTACAATGGCTGGGGCATATAGAAAGAATGGAAGATAATAGGGAAACAAAACTCGCTTACACTCAGGAAATAAATTACCGTAGACCCTGAGGTAGACCAAGAAGACGGTGGAGAGATAATATATATACAGACCTACAAGCACTTGGAATCAACGACTGGCAAGAGAAGGTCAACTAGAGAGACGAATGGAGATGAATTGTATCTGCAGCAAAGAACCTCAATGGCTCGGAATGCTGAAGAAGAAGAAGACATTTCATTGTTGTAGTCTCCTTGTGTGCAGAGCTAAAATATGTGATTGTGGCAACAAATTTTTGCACTAGTGGCTAAAAATGTTGGCATGTAGCTAAGCAATGTGTACACTTAGCTAACAAATATGCATGCTGATGGCAAAAAATGTGTGCAATGAGCTGAAGAAAGAAAAAACAATATGGCCACACCAGCACATGCTAGCTAAGATAAAACACTGTTAGAGGTCCCTGTAGATAACTTCATATGGCTGTTTAGAGACAACACTGGTAGCATTCTCTGCATACAACTTCATAACATAAGAACCAACACAATGTTACATGTTAGCTCCTTTATTTTCCTGCTGACAAGTGAACCAAACATTTGAAACTAACATTCAATTTATTTTTTGATATCTCTTATTATTTTCCTTGGCAACCCAATGTCATTTTTTTTTCTTTCACTAGCTTTGAACTTAATCCATACATTTGTGACTAATTCTAGTGAATTTGATATTTTTGTGTGTGGGCCAGCTTTCCTTATTATCAGTGTCCCTCACCATCAAGCGAACCCACTTCAACTTCAGAGGCGCCAAAAGATATTCTTGTGATACTAGCTTGCTGTAGCTTGCCCAGGCATCCATACTGAGAAAACTCAAATGAAAGAGAACAATTCTGCGCCAAACTTACATTCTTTAAGAATGAAAACAAATAATTAAATTATGTCAAAAGATGCACATGCACAAAAGACATTAAACAATCAAACTTAACCTACTTCTCCAAAAGCTCCTCGCCCTATAACTTTAAGTGTTTCAAAATCATCTCGCTGCAGTCTTTGCTGTTTCACAAACGTTGAAACTCTACGAACTAAATGAAAGAAACAAAACAATGAAATCATATTTTAATAACAGTAATGTCATCAAATGATAAAAGGTGAAGAAAAGACGCAGGTACCGAATGGGAATACTGTGAGAAAACCTGAGAATAGTTAGTTAGTTAGTCACGGTTCCAACTTCACAGCAAAGGGTCGTCCCCATTATGCTCCGTACCTGTGCCAGTGAATATCACACAAAATGCTCCTCACTGACCAATGTGAAAAGTGGAAAAGACAGGAGTTTTGGCAAGCTAACAGCCCGCAAAGATACACTGTGCATAATGCCGCCGCCAGAATGCCAACACAAGTCCTCCACGAAAAATACAGTTCATCGTCGATGGAATCGGCAGTCACCAGAAACACTTCATTGACCCGGGTTTTATCCCACATGGCTCGGTCTCTACTCGCAGGGCGACCCACCAAAAGTGCCACACAAAGTACGAACTCTGTAGCTCCAGCAACGACTCCCAAGAGTCTCCTGAAAAATTCACTCGTGAACCGAAAAGGCAAACCAATCAATTCATCAACAGCCAGCCGCCATCATTCCGAACATGCAGTTCACGCTACAAACAACCGCGGACAGATATAAAAGCATTCCATATGAAATTCACAGCTCATAGTGTCGCGCCACACACACACACAGTAGCAGGGTGATGGAACCATTGACAATAGTATAACTAGAAAAGCTGAAATTCACAGGGGAAAAGAAATAGAGAAAGATCTAAACACACATGAGAAGAGAAGTAGAGACAGAAATGAATAATATGGGGAGAGCGTGGACGAAGCTGCGTGGAACAGCTAAGGATTTAGGATGGCTTGGAGTGGGGATAAAGGACAAAAGAAGACTACAGATCCTGCATAAATCTTGTTAAGTGGCAACACTGTTAAATTTAGATTTGTAACTATAATAGCAGATTCACTTTTCTCCAAGTTTTGCCTTCTTTTTAACATTGCCATACTCCTAAATCTTTCTGAAGAAACTTGCCTCCATTGTTGGGACACTGTTACTGTGACCTGCATCTAAGTCAACTTCTTACAGTTACTTGTGCTGTAACATACAGACATGATACTTACCACCATTTTATTTATGAGGGTCATTCAGAAAGTAATGCATTTAATTTTGCAAAATTTTTTAGAAAAGATTACGGACTGCTATAGAATCCCAGCTAAGCGAAACACAACTTGGATTTAGGAAAAACAAAGGATGCACAGATGCCGTTTTTGTTCTTAGACAAGTCATAGAAATATCAATTGAATTCAATGAAACTTTACTTAGCCTTTGTCGACAGAGAAAAGGAAGTTGATAGAGTAGATAGAAACAAGCTGTGGGAAATCCTTAAACAATATAGAGTGAGTACACATCTAACAAACCTATGTAGAAGCTTATACAACAGTGAATGCATAGTGAGAGCAACTGAAGGGCACTCAGAACGCTTCACCATAAGATCCAGAGTATGACAAGGTTGTGTCCTGTCCCCTCTCTTATTCATAACATATACAGACAACATATGTAAATGACTGATTGATTGATTGATCTAGGAACCGACACCACAGCATTCGGGGCATTCCCATAAGCGCTCCGTCCCCATCCTCAGCAGCCAGTGAAGAGTTCCAACACCAATAGTACCAGTAGCAATCTGATTATATGTCCGTCTCGCCTTTCCTCTGAGCGTCGAGCGTCGGCCAGATCCCCTCGTCACTCCTCGCTGTCTCATTCTTGCCAGACCATGATGATCCATTTGCTCCTCCGAGGTGTACACGTGCTCCCACAAGGCCGCAACCACGTCTGCCTTGTCATGCATCAATACTCCACCAAGTTTTGCAGAGCCAGCCAATCTGTCCGCCTGTTCATTCCCCAGCACATCGGCATGCCCCGGAGAAAAGATCCAGGCGATGCTTGCCACCCGTGACCTCCGAAGCAAAGCAAGCCACTCTGCACGAAGCATGCCTGTCCTCACCTTCCTCAGCATGCTTTCTGAGTCAGTTACAATCACGATGTGTGTGTGTATCGTATTCTCGATCCAGCGGAAAGCTGCAGTGACCGCCTCCACCTCCATTCTTAAGCTAGATGTTGTGGTATCATATGCCAGGCTCTCCTGCACCAAATGTCAGCCATTAGCTTTTGCTATGAACCCCTAGGCGCTTCTCCTACCTCTCGACACCGAACCATCTGTGTAGATAATCACATCACCCGAGCGAGCATATGTAACATATGTATATATTTGACCAGTTGGATTGTAATTTAGTGTGCACAATCGGTAATTGCCATATTTGCTGTGTGCAAAATTTCATGCTTTTATCTTCATTATTAGCTGAGAAAAATGATGTGGTGCATTACTTTCTGAACTCATCTCATCTTGTTCCTCTTGCACTTTGCAGTTAGTTAGTTAGTTAGTTAGTCGACAGATCATCCTCGTTGCACATCGGACCATTCAGTCCATAAGTGCTCGGATCCCCTCCTCAGCAAATCCCGCAGCGTGTAGCGGCTAACGTCGCCAGTTCTGTGTTGGTTTATCAATCTTCTTTGGCTTCCTGCGTAGTGTTCTTGTTTGGCCACCCCTCTTTTAATTTGCTGCTCTCGCAGTCTGGCCATTGTTGTAGATTCACAGTCATCACTTGGTTCTTGCAAAAGTCTCACTTCTCGTAGAGCATTCAGAATGTCAGCCTGGTCCATGGCGCGTCCGCCCTCCACAGTAGCCTCACCTGCGAGCTTGTCAGCCCGCTCATTTCCTTGTACTCCCGCATGACCTGGCACGAAGATGAAACTAATCTTTGCCAGCCGAGACCGCTCCAGAGGCAGCAACCATTCTCTTCGGATCGACCCCTCCTCTATCCTCTTGATCATGTTCATTGAGTCGCTAAGGAAACAAGCCCTAGTGAATGTCTGTGTCTCGAGCCATGTTATTGCTTTACTTAATGCCATGACTTCCATGGTCAGGCTACTTGTGGTTTCAGTGAAAGCACCAGAGTCCTCCGTCACAATTCTCCCTCCGGCCCGAGCTGTAAAGGCCCATGAGCTTCTCACATGTCGGACGACCGACCCATCTGTGTAGATGACCGCGTCACTGTCTAGCAAATTCTCGAAAATCAACGCTTGTACTTCAGCCTCCACAGCAGCCGGATTTTCTTGTCTGCATTTTCTATCTAGTTGGATGCAAACTGAAAAGGATGTGCAGAAGTCTGTTGGCACTTGCACCCACTCCTCGCCAGGTTCTAAGTCCTCAAGTGAACACACCTGTTGAAGAATGTCTTCGGCTTGACCCATCCACGACCGTCCTCTTTTTAACCTGCTGCCCTTCACTTTCCTAATTTCACTATGCAGTGGATGCTGTGTGTTTGCGTTAATTCTGAGGTAGGCGCGTGCCCTGCAAACTTGCATTCTCTCTTCAATGGTTGGAAAATCAAGAAGGTAGCGCATCGCCCTGCATGCTGTATCTCTTGTACATCCAAGAATAATGCGCATAGCTTCATTCTGTATCCTTTCCATCCTTTCTATCTGCTTATGGCTGAGAGTCAGGATTGCCATTGCATACTCCAAAACAGACATGACCAGCCCCTCGTACAGAAGACATAGATGGCGCTGCTCACAGTTTGCTGCCGCCATCACCCGCATCGCTGCCAAGCCCCGCTTGGCCTTTGTTATCACCTGGTCTATGTGCACATTATAAGCAAGGCTTCGATCAAACCGTATCCCCAGGTAATTCATTGCCTGCGTTCTTTCCACCGTCTCTGAACACAGCATTACAGTTGGTGTTGGATTGTTGACAATATGATTATTCAACGAGAACCAAGTCACTGTTGCCTTTGTTGGGTTGACCATTGCCCCAGCTTCATCACACCAAGTACTTATGCGATTGAGTTCGGTTTGTAGTTCCACAGCAACCTCCTCTCTATCCTTACCCTGACGATACACTAAAACATCATCGGCATATGACAATGTCCTGCCAGGTCCAGTGATCTGCTCACTGGTGATTCTCACTGTGTAGGCGTTGAACAGTACCGGAGATAATGGTGATCCCTGTGGTAGGCCAGGATATATTGTTGTTGGTTCCGAAGTCCAACTGCCACATCTAAAAACTACTTTCCGTTGGAAGAGGGCTGCAGCGATCCAACTAAGGAGGAATGGACTTACGTTTAGTTCAAGAAGCTGAAACATTAAAAACTCCAGTGGTACTCTGTTGTATGCGTCCTCAAGATCAATCGCTGCAGCAACAGTTTCAGTGCCTGAGTGGAAACCTTCATAGACATCATGGGCAAAGACTGCTGCATTGGTCCAGGTTTCTCTTTTTGGACGGTACCCACCCAGGGTAGGTGGGAAAACACCTTGCCTCTCTAGTTGGCTTGATATTTTCCTGGCAATTACCTTCTCCAGCAGCTTGCCTACTGTATTCTGCATGGTTATAATTCGATATCCCTGAATTTTTTTGTGGTCTTTGTCAGGCTTCGGCAAGGGAATCAGATAGCTATGTAACCATTCCTCCTTGATGCTAGCACTCCCTATACTGTTGTTGTACATGTCTGCTAGTTTCTCTAGCTCATTGTCGGTACACATATTTATGTCGTCGTATCTTATGCCATCAGGACCTGGAACACTGTACTTTGCAGTGTCAAGGTGAAGTATAAACATTTTGGCTGCCCAATTAATTCTCAGTATTCTTCTATAAAAACTTATCTCCCAGGCTTCTAAGGATTTTTTCACCTGTTTACTATTTGTCCACGATTCACAGCCAATTGTTGTACTATATACTGGTTCTATGTAACATGCAAGAATTCTTTTTCTAACTTCCAATGACAATGACTTACTGCATAAAATGTTCTTAATTTGATAGAATGGAGTTTTTGCTTGACCTATTCTATTCTTTATCTCTGATGCATCTTCCATGTGCCTACATATCTTAATTTCTGCACTTGCCTCAAAACAACATCATTCACTTTAACTGTACATGTAGGTACAATCATTATACATATGCCAAATGTGATTAACACAATACACAGAAATACTGGCTTACCATATTCAACAAACTCGCTGATGTTTTTCTCCCTTCGCAACGCTGGACTATTACACTCATCATACAAGACCAGCAAAGCATCTAGAAGAGTTTCCACACTCAATGCCAGGCCATTACTTTTGGCTGCTCCATTCAGGAAAACTTCTTCAAGACGCTTAAGCCTTTCCTCTGCTGACATCTCTACTCGTCCCTGTACTCCGTGCTTGCATCAAATCACATTGGAATGTAGCATTGCTGGTCCCAGTTCACACTTGAACTGATGAGGAGAAAAACAATTCTTGGTGAACTTTCTGCATTATTTCTAGTAATTAGCATTAATAATAAAGTAAGGGAGACTTTAAAAGTAAACGTTTGCTAGTAATGTACGGACATTATACGCAAATGGCTGGTCACGTGATTAGCAAACATTTGCTAATAATGTACGGACATTATGAGCAAACGGATGGTCACATGACATTTACTACCGTACATACTAACATTTTTTTTTTTTAATTCGCATATCCTTTTACAGGACATCGCTGTCAACAGCACCATCTTTCATCTGTCTGTTGATGTCTTGGCAAGATTACGCTCAGTAGTTTGCCATTGCTTTCTGAGCGGCCGGCTCAGTTATCCCGCAAGTCACCAGCGGGGGACGAACCTCTCCCAGTTCTCGCCCGCTATGAGACTGCGTGATAAACGGGATTACAGAGGAAGTGGTGTAACCCTCGGCCAGAGGGACCGGCACATACTAACATACATACTAGTTTATTCCATAAAACTTTAATGTCCATATCTTAATGAATGCCTATATATGGTACATATTTCTTAACGTTGAATTTGCGTACGCATGAGATGAAAGTAAGCTTAGTAAGCTTGTAGATGACACTAGTCGTCCTACCTCATGTGAATCAAGTTGACAGACCTCCACTTTGCAACTGAAGTTCTAGTCAACATTTGAGTCATTTATTTTTATGAACTCTGAAGCAAGGGTTCAAATGTGATAAAGTTCACACAGGGTTAAATTTACATGTCATGAGACCATAGTTAATCCTAACTGTTTGTTGATTACTCTTGACTGTTTGGCTCGTCTGTGTGTTACTTTTTTCGCATATCTTTTACGGGACACTGCAGTCAACACCAGCATTTTTCAGCTGCTGCTGCTGTCTTGGCAAATTTTACGTTCAGTAGTTTGCCATTGCTTTCTGAACGACAGGCTCACATACCTCCAAAATTAACCAGCGCGATGCGAACCACTACTGAATCTCCCGCAGCTGTGTTTCGTACATGAGTATACGGGATTACGATCAACATTCTTAACCTCCTTCACCAAGGAGACCGGCTGTGTGTTACTGGCACCTATAAATAGTTACACTGTAATCTACCATGCTTGACATAGGAGGCGTCTAAGGTAGGGTGTCGTAAGACTGACTGCCTCACCCAGTGTAAAACTGAAAACTCTACCTGCAAAGAGGTTGACATAATTTAGTTGAGAATCTAGGCTTCATTGGAAGATGAAAAGAAGGGGAAGAATATTATTTGTCGTTTTTACTTTGTTTTATATTGTTCATCAACTCTAAGATTACACCTGTCATCTATTTCTTGTTCGCCTTCTCTTCAGTAATATACTTTGCTTATTTGATAGATGTCGTTCTTTTGAATTTCCTTCTGTTCGCCTATGCTCTGCGACTATTTCTCCATCTGTCCATACAACTGGAGAGAGGAAGGTGGGGGAGGAAGATAATAATGACAAGATTTGCAATTTTTTGTGTGTCCGTCAACAAGGGTACTTGAACTCACCGATAAGGGTATTTGAGCTCAATTAAACACCAAAAAAAAAAAATTACCGGCTGGGAGTCGAACCCCAGTCTCTCCCGTACCAGGCGGAGATACTAACCACTACACTACCGAGGACACAATGATATTACCACAAATATTAATAATGTAGCCAAACGTAGGTCACGTGACTAGCCGTTTACAAATAGGTCACATGACCAGCATATAATGTCCGTACATTACTAGCAAACGTTTGCTTATAATCACTTCAATAAAGTAAAGATTTTTGCTTTATTCTTTGCATTTAGATTGAGGAGATAGACACCAAAAAACTACTAGCACTAAACAGTGGTCGTACATTGTGTCATTACTAAGAGTAAATAGTTTTAAATACTAAATATATTAAATTAATAACAGTCAAAGCACCAGCACCCTTTCCTGAATACCAATCAACAGTGGTGAATGAATGGTGATGATGACACATGTGTCATCACTACTGTCACACAATCAGTTGTGCCACAGTGTGATAATATGATTCATCATTTGTCATTAAATTACTTTATTACATATCTGTTTCCACCATGTGTTAATTTGATAATTTAATTAAAATGTCTTTGTTAACAAGTTACTGATTTGATTACATCCACTAATTTACAGTACTGAAGAGTCTGATAGTAATTTGAATATTAATATGATTTGCACTTCCCATATGAATATGACTAGTAGTAGTAAACTATTGCTACAACTACAATAGTTGTTTGTTTGTTACAGTTTGTATCTATTACTATTAGTTTATATTAAACTAACCATCATTCAAAGAACACTACGTCGATATGGCACGCGCATCAAGTAAAAAAAAATCTCATCTGAAGTGTGTGGAATTCATATGGATCTAATTGTTGAATTTATAATTTTCCAAACTGTGAAAGTACTAATCCTATGACTAACTATGTCTTTTAAGTACAACAATATTACATAAGAGTTACCACACACTGGTTAAATGTGCTATTTTCCAGGGCAACTTAGAATACAACGTTGTCCGGAAGAAAGAGACGAGATGATCGGAATTGAATGAATCATGCAGGGAAACACTTCCTTGGCCGACTCCAACCCCACTGTAATCATCAGTTTCTCAGCGTTAAATATTTACATGGTTACAGTATGCATGATTTATCTATGCGCTGAAACTACCAATGTCCGCTTGTGTCAGGTCAGACGCTGACCAGGCAGCGAGCTTATATCTAATCTACAATTTCACTCTACGCACACAGGGGTTTTGTTCGTTTCAATAACTTTTCTGGTTCCATAAATGCCAATAGCCACTAACATGGCGGCAGTGTCCAACAGTTGGAATTGTGGGAATGTAGGGCGTGTTCGTTATTCGATTTCAACCACGGTTTTTAACTTATTTCTTTTAACGAAAAATGAATCTTCAAAGTGACTTTCAAAATTTAGTTACATTCAAATACACTTGTACATTCATATATGACTGTCATTTTCCTTTTTTTATGGACTTGTCCATAAACGTGTGTGACTATGCACCTCCACTATTCTTCTTCAAGATTGCTTTCTTTCTGCTCTGTTAACAAATACCATAAATTATTAATGCATAAACCCAGGTCCAAAAATAAAAACATCAAACATAACTACATGATGCGCTATGATAATTAATTTTGTTCCCTCCATGTACTGTAACAATTTATTTACAAAAGGAACTTGTTTCCGAAAAGATGAAAGTATTGATTACAGCAGGATGCTGGCAATGAGGACTAGTTAAATAAACAGAATAGGTTGTGACCTCGTGCAACAGTCGTGGCTGAATGGCTAAACTGCATGAGTGAATTCTGAAGGAATCGTGATTAAGGAGATGTCCATCTCTGGCACACAAAGACTGAGACGGCGGAAAATCTGACAGGTCAATGACTCCCAAAGCGAAACAGATGTGTGTATGGTAGACTGAAGAAACATGAGGACAGTAACAAGAATGACTGGTCACAGTGAAAGAAAAAATATATTGAATGTAGGCTACCAGTCATAGAACATGTACTTTTTTTTTTTTAACCAGTCATCGACTATACTTTTGTATAGTAGATCGATTTCATAAACCAGCTACGAAGTTCACTGATGGAAGAGTGGGTGAATATGAATGGACAATACCTATTTTGCAATAAAGTAAAATATCATCATCATATGCTAACCCGATAGCCGACAGCGGTCATTGTTCGCAATCTCGCTTGATCACCCACCAGTCTTCATCAGGTCTGTGTTCTTGCATCGACAATGACATGTTCCCACACTATATAAGTATTTATCCCTTTGTCTTCTCGTTCTTTGCTCTTTTTTTTCATTTAGATTACTAGTTGCCACTAAGGTTTTAAGTTTATTATTCCTATAATGTGTCTCCAAAATCTTGACTCAGTCTAATTCTCCCTCTAATAGGGAGGCTCCATGGCGAAGTAGTCAAGCCATTTGACTAGGGCTCCGAAGGTTGTGGGTTCGATTCCGGGTCGCGTCCTTCGGCTCACGAATGAAATCCTTCGGACGACTCCTGTGGGCCGTCTAGCTAGAGCCACTGAGTTCGTGCTTTGTGCGACGCTTTGCGCGCTGCGGAAATAAACCGAGCCATATGGGATAAAACCCGGTGCAATGAAGTCGACCCTGTCGACATTTTAATTCTCTAATCAATGAGAATTGCATGTTTCTTGAAGAGGACAGTAACAAGAATTACTGGCCACAGTGAAAGAAAAAAATATCTAGTCATCGACCATGTTTCTTGAGAATTTCATGTTTCTAATCTCTGCAAAGCATCTTCCCTCAAATATTATAAATATCTTATTGATATTTCACTGCCCGTCCTTGGTATTTTTATTCCCATTTTCCTCGCACATCTCATGATTACTGCTATTAGTATTAGATCTCCATTGTCTGTTGACTGAGCCATGTTTTATTTGCGTACAACAGTATAAGCTCTATAAAGTACTCGACTTACAGTTTTTTTTTTGTTTTTTTTTTGTTAGTAATGTTACCCATTTCACAAAATTCTGCTATTCCTGTTCTAATCTCTGCAAAGCATTTTCCCTCAAATATAAATAAATAAAAAGATAACTGTACCGTTTCCCCCGTTTAAGAGGTCTTCGCTTTATTTATATGTTACATCATAACATTTCTTCCTTCTTGGAGACGACCATAATGCCAATTTTCTTATAATTTAATTCTAGTCCTCGCCTTCGGCTTAGTGGATAGGAAAGGCAGTTTCACAATTCCTGTCATACCGAGCCGAGGATTCGAAGTCATCTGTGGGCGTTTGGAAGCGTATAGCTTTGCGTATATTTCAATGGTGTGACGTGTCGGCCGTTTAGAAATCAATGCAATTAATTAACTTTATAGCTGTTCACTGTGCACAGTAACATAGCCACAAAATGCCATGAAGGCACTATTCACTGCCTGCGGTTAATGCTTTATTATTAGTATATCTTATGTTGATGTTAAATCCTCCAATGGCGGTTCCTTTTATATTTTAAAAACTGTTTATAATAGTTTCACTATATAATATGGAAACGTTCTTAAGACATCACTCATGCCTGTCATACACCTCTCTTGATTAGCTGGTTGTAACCTGCTTCATTACCATCTTTTATGACAGTATCCTGTTTACAGCGTGACCATTTGCATTATGATTCTTAGCAAAGACTCAAGATCTTTCCCGCCATTTGAGAGATCTGAAGCTTCTTTATCTTGTTGACAGGTCTGAAACTATCGAAAAGCCTTGTGTAGTAAGTAAATTAAGTAAAACTGTAGGTCTTTCTTTACTTTCTTTACTTTTATCGAAAGAATGTAATTGTATTGTGTGTGTGTGTGTGTGTGTGTGTATATGTGTGTGCGCGCGCGCGCGCGTGTGTGTGTGTGAATAACATAACATGCTCGCAAAGGCAACTCTTGGCTTGGAGCGCCTGTCCCTGCCAAATGTAGATGACAGGACCAGTATATGTTGGATACATATAATCGGTATATCCCTAGTACAGCCGAGAGTGGCTCAGGTGGCCTGATGTTACGTGCGTTCTAGCTTCACCAGCTGCCTACCAGATATAGTGAGCATTCCCAGAACATATTCAATCCCCGATATTAGAATCTATGGGAAGACCATTCTTTGCATCCACGTCCCCAAATACCACCATTTTCAGAGCATTGAGTGATTGTTTTTTTTTTAAAAAAAATCCTTTCCACTTCCTCCCGCGAGTGATCCTTATGGGACAATTTCTGTCAGAGGTTAATTTCCGGGTATTTGAATGTTCTCTCTATTGATCACACTGCCGTTTGGTGTCATATCTGGTAACCCACTCCTTGACAATTCTACTGTTTAGTGAACACCATAGGTACATTTGCTTTGTCTTTCGTGCATCACTCATCCACTTTATCTACAGCAGCCCGCAGCTCTCTTGATATTTCTATTCTGTGTCTCCTCTGTTTATAAACACGGATGTGATCAGCAAATATCAATATTATCTCAATACCTGATGCCTTTCTAGCTGCCTACATTGATTGCATTGAAAAAGCAAGTAAAGTAAAGAACCCCATTACACGCATTGTAGTGCATTGGGCATATGGTGTTACAGCCATTTATTTATAAACCAATCGGATTTCGGTGGGTGATGTGATCAGTACCATCCCTAGCCTCTTTTACTTTACAAGAAGTTTCCTGGTACTCATTTTAGGCTGGGTCCATCTGGGATCCAGGTCAATAATAAAAATATAATATGCCCCGGAGCGGATGGAACCCACGAACACCGAGTCGGTAGGCCAGCGTCTCATCATCATCATGTGCCATGTCAATAAGCGTGGGCGGTCATGTTTCGCCATCTCACTCAATCACCAGAGTCGTTACCAGCGTCTAGCCTTCTTCAAGGCACTGATGAAATTGTGGATCCCTGTAGTAGGCTTAGTGCAATAAGGCGTGGCTCAGAGTTCC